>JAQNBH010000005.1:792973-980473 GCA_028752905.1 Cladorhizidae sp. MBARI D1340-BT2
GTGTTCTGTGCATGAGAAGAGTCAGTGCCACAAGTGTTCTGTACATGAGAAGAGTCCAGTGCCACAAGTGTTCTGTGCATGAGAAGAGTCAGTGCCACAAGTGTTCTGTGCATGAGAAGAGTCAGTGCCACAAGTGTTCTGTACATGAGAAGAGTCAGTGCCACAAGTGTTCTGTGCATGAGAAGAGTCAGTGCCACAAGTGTTCTGTGCATGAGAGAGTCAGTGCCACAAGTGTTCTGTGCATGAGAAGAGTCAGTGCCACAAGTGTTCTGTGCATGAGAAGAGTCAGTGCCACAAGTGTTCTGTACATGAGAAGAGTCAGTGCCACAAGTGTTCTGTGCATGAGAAGAGTCAGTGCCACAAGTGTTCTGTGCATGAGAAGAGTCAGTGCCACAAGTGTTCTGTACATGAGAAGAGTCAGTGCCACAAGTGTTCTGTGCATGAGAAGAGTCAGTGCCACAAGTGTTCTGTACATGAGAAGAGTCAGTGCCACAAGTGTTCTGTGCATGAGAAGAGTCAGTGCCACAAGTGTTCTGTACATGAGAAGAGTCAGTGCCACAAGTGTTCTGTGCATGAGAAGAGTCAGTGCCACAAGTGTTCTGTGCATGAGAAGAGTCAGTGCCACAAGTGTTCTGTGCATGAGAAGAGTCAGTGCCACAAGTGTTCTGTGCATGAGAAGAGTCAGTGCCACAAGTGTTCTGTGCATGAGAAGAGTCAGTGCCACAAGTGTTCTGTGCATGAGAAGAGTCAGTGCCACAAGTGTTCTGTGCATGAGAAGAGTCAGTGCCACAAGTGTTCTGTGCATGAGAAGAGTCAGTGCCACAAGTGTTCTGTGCATGAGAAGAGTCAGTGCCACAAGTGTTCTGTGCATGAGAAGAGTCAGTGCCACAAGTGTTCTGTGCATGAGAAGAGTCAGTGCCACAAGTGTTCTGTGCATGAGAAGAGTCAGTGCCACAAGTGTTCTGTGCATGAGAAGAGTCAGTGCCACAAGTGTTCTGTGCATGAGAAGAGTCAGTGCCACAAGTGTTCTGTGCATGAGAAGAGTCAGTGCCACAAGTGTTCTGTGCATGAGAAGAGTCAGTGCCACAAGTGTTCTGTACATGAGAAGAGTCAGTGCCACAAGTGTTCTGTGCATGAGAAGAGTCAGTGCCACAAGTGTTCTGTGCATGAGAAGAGTCAGTGCCACAAGTGTTCTGTGCATGAGAAGAGTCAGTGCCACAAGTGTTCTGTGCATGAGAAGAGTCAGTGCCACAAGTGTTCTGTGCATGAGAAGAGTCAGTGCCACAAGTGTTCTGTGCATGAGAAGAGTCAGTGCCACAAGTGTTCTGTGCATGAGAAGAGTCAGTGCCACAAGTGTTCTGTGCATGAGAAGAGTCAGTGCCACAAGTGTTCTGTGCATGAGAAGAGTCAGTGCCACAAGTGTTCTGTGCATGAGAAGAGTCAGTGCCACAAGTGTTCTGTACATGAGAAGAGTCAGTGCCACAAGTGTTCTGTGCATGAGAAGAGTCAGTGCCACAAGTGTTCTGTGCATGAGAAGAGTCAGTGCCACAAGTGTTCTGTGCATGAGAAGAGTCAGTGCCACAAGTGTTCTGTGCATGAGAAGAGTCAGTGCCACAAGTGTTCTGTGCATGAGAAGAGTCAGTGCCACAAGTGTTCTGTGCATGAGAAGAGTCAGTGCCACAAGTGTTCTGTGCATGAGAAGAGTCAGTGCCACAAGTGTTCTGTGCATGAGAAGAGTCAGTGCCACAAGTGTTCTGTGCATGAGAAGAGTCAGTGCCACAAGTGTTCTGTGCATGAGAAGAGTCAGTGCCACAAGTGTTCTGTGCATGAGAAGAGTCAGTGCCACAAGTGTTCTGTGCATGAGAAGAGTCAGTGCCACAAGTGTTCTGTGCATGAGAAGAGTCAGTGCCACAAGTGTTCTGTGCATGAGAAGAGTCAGTGCCACAAGTGTTCTGTGCATGAGAAGAGTCAGTGCCACAAGTGTTCTGTGCATGAGAAGAGTCAGTGCCACAAGTGTTCTGTGCATGAGAAGAGTCAGTGCCACAAGTGTTCTGTGCATGAGAAGAGTCAGTGCCACAAGTGTTCTGTGCATGAGAAGAGTCAGTGCCACAAGTGTTCTGTACATGAGAAGAGTCAGTGCCACAAGTGTTCTGTGCATGAGAAGAGTCAGTGCCACAAGTGTTCTGTGCATGAGAAGAGTCAGTGCCACAAGTGTTCTGTGCATGAGAAGAGTCAGTGCCACAAGTGTTCTGTGCATGAGAAGAGTCAGTGCCACAAGTGTTCTGTGCATGAGAAGAGTCAGTGCCACAAGTGTTCTGTGCATGAGAAGAGTCAGTGCCACAAGTGTTCTGTAGCATGAGAAGAGTCAGTGCCACAAGTGTTCTGTGCATGAGAAGAGTCAGTGCCACAAGTGTTCTGTGCATGAGAAGAGTCAGTGCCACAAGTGTTCTGTACATGAGAAGAGTCAGTGCCACAAGTGTTCTGTGCATGAGAAGAGTCAGTGCCACAAGTGTTCTGTGCATGAGAAGAGTCAGTGCCACAAGTGTTCTGTGCATGAGAAGAGTCAGTGCCACAAGTGTTCTGTGCATGAGAAGAGTCAGTGCCACAAGTGTTCTGTGCATGAGAAGAGTCAGTGCCACAAGTGTTCTGTGCATGAGAAGAGTCAGTGCCACAAGTGTTCTGTGCATGAGAAGAGTCAGTGCCACAAGTGTTCTGTACATGAGAAGAGTCAGTGCCACAAGTGTTCTGTGCATGAGAAGAGTCAGTGCCACAAGTGTTCTGTACATGAGAAGAGTCAGTGCCACAAGTGTTCTGTGCATGAGAAGAGTCAGTGCCACAAGTGTTCTGTGCATGAGAAGAGTCAGTGCCACAAGTGTTCTGTGCATGAGAAGAGTCAGTGCCACAAGTGTTCTGTGCATGAGAAGAGTCAGTGCCACAAGTGTTCTGTGCATGAGAAGAGTCAGTGCCACAAGTGTTCTGTGCATGAGAAGAGTCAGTGCCACAAGTGTTCTGTGCATGAGAAGAGTCAGTGCCACAAGTGTTCTGTGCATGAGAAGAGTCAGTGCCACAAGTGTTCTGTGCATGAGAAGAGTCAGTGCCACAAGTGTTCTGTGCATGAGAAGAGTCAGTGCCACAAGTGTTCTGTGCATGAGAAGAGTCAGTGCCACAAGTGTTCTGTGCATGAGAAGAGTCAGTGCCACAAGTGTTCTGTGCATGAGAAGAGTCAGTGCCACAAGTGTTCTGTGCATGAGAAGAGTCAGTGCCACAAGTGTTCTGTACATGAGAAGAGTCAGTGCCACAAGTGTTCTGTACATGAGAAGAGTCAGTGCCACAAGTGTTCTGTGCATGAGAAGAGTCAGTGCCACAAGTGTTCTGTGCATGAGAAGAGTCAGTGCCACAAGTGTTCTGTGCATGAGAAGAGTCCAGTGCCACAAGTGTTCTGTGCATGAGAAGAGTCAGTGCCACAAGTGTTCTGTGCATGAGAAGAGTCAGTGCCACAAGTGTTCTGTACATGAGAAGAGTCAGTGCCACAAGTGTTCTGTGCATGAGAAGAGTCAGTGCCACAAGTGTTCTGTGCATGAGGAGAGTCAGTGCCACAAGTGTTCTGTGCATGAGAAGAGTCAGTGCCACAAGTGTTCTGTGCATGAGAAGAGTCAGTGCCACAAGTGTTCTGTGCATGAGAAGAGTCAGTGCCACAAGTGTTCTGTACATGAGAAGAGTCAGTGCCACAAGTGTTCTGTGCATGAGAAGAGTCAGTGCCACAAGTGTTCTGTGCATGAGAAGAGTCAGTGCCACAAGTGTTCTGTGCATGAGAAGAGTCAGTGCCACAAGTGTTCTGTGCATGAGAAGAGTCAGTGCCACAAGTGTTCTGTGCATGAGAAGAGTCAGTGCCACAAGTGTTCTGTACATGAGAAGAGTCAGTGCCACAAGTGTTCTGTACATGAGAAGAGTCAGTGCCACAAGTGTTCTGTGCATGAGAAGAGTCAGTGCCACAAGTGTTCTGTACATGAGAAGAGTCAGTGCCACAAGTGTTCTGTGCATGAGAAGAGTCAGTGCCACAAGTGTTCTGTACATGAGAAGAGTCAGTGCCACAAGTGTTCTGTGCATGAGAAGAGCCAGTGCCACAAGTGTTCTGTGCATGAGAAGAGTCAGT
Organism: Cladorhizidae sp. MBARI D1340-BT2; assembly: GCA_028752905.1. NCBI lineage: Eukaryota > Metazoa > Porifera > Demospongiae > Poecilosclerida > Cladorhizidae > Cladorhizidae sp. MBARI D1340-BT2. The sequence continues at coordinate 797,127 of JAQNBH010000005.1, forward strand.
GCCACAAGTGTTCTGTGCATGTGTTCTGTGCATGAGAAGAGTCAGTGCCACAAGTGTTCTGTACATGAGAAGAGTCAGTGCCACAAGTGTTCTGTGCATGAGAAGAGTCAGTGCCACAAGTGTTCTGTGCATGAGAAGAGTCAGTGCCACAAGTGTTCTGTGCATGAGAAGAGTCAGTGCCACAAGTGTTCTGTGCATGAGAAGAGTCAGTGCCACAAGTGTTCTGTGCATGAGAAGAGCCAGTGCCACAAGTGTTCTGTGCATGAGAAGAGTCAGTGCCACAAGTGTTCTGTGCATGAGAAGAGTCAGTGCCACAAGTGTTCTGTGCATGAGAAGAGTCAGTGCCACAAGTGTTCTGTGCATGAGAAGAGCCATAGCCACAAGTGTTCTGTACATGAGAAGAGTCAGTGCCACAAGTGTTCTGTGCATGAGAAGAGCCAGTGCCACAAGTGTTCTGTGCATGAGAAGAGTCAGTGCCACAAGTGTTCTGTGCATGAGAAGAGTCAGTGCCACAAGTGTTCTGTACATGAGAAGAGTCAGTGCCACAAGTGTTCTGTGCATGAGAAGAGTCAGTGCCACAAGTGTTCTGTGCATGAGAAGAGCCAGTGCCACAAGTGTTCTGTACATGAGAAGAGCCAGTGCCACAAGTGTTCTGTGCATGAGAAGAGTCAGTGCCACAAGTGTTCTGTGCATGAGAAGAGTCAGTGCCACAAGTGTTCTGTGCATGAGAAGAGTCAGTGCCACAAGTGTTCTGTGCATGAGAAGAGTCAGTGCCACAAGTGTTCTGTGCATGAGAAGAGTCAGTGCCACAAGTGTTCTGTACATGAGAAGAGTCAGTGCCACAAGTGTTCTGTGCATGGGAAGAGTCAGTGCCACAAGTGTTCTGTACATGAGAAGAGTCAGTGCCACAAGTGTTCTGTGCATGAGAAGAGTCAGTGCCACAAGTGTTCTGTGCATGAGAAGAGCCATAGCCACAAGTGTTCTGTGCATGAGAAGAGTCAGTGCCACAAGTGTTCTGTGCATGAGAAGAGTCAGTGCCACAAGTGTTCTGTGCATGAGAAGAGTCAGTGCCACAAGTGTTCTGTACATGAGAAGAGTCAGTGCCACAAGTGTTCTGTGCATGAGAAGAGTCAGTGCCACAAGTGTTCTGTGCATGGAGAAGAGTCAGTGCCACAAGTGTTCTGTGCATGGGAAGAGTCAGTGCCACAAGTGTTCTGTACATGAGAAGAGTCAGTGCCACAAGTGTTCTGTGCATGAGAAGAGCCAGTGCCACAAGTGTTCTGTGCATGAGAAGAGTCAGTGCCACAAGTGTTCTGTGCATGAGAAGAGTCAGTGCCACAAGTGTTCTGTGCATGGGAAGAGTCAGTGCCACAAGTGTTCTGTGCATGGGAAGAGTCAGTGCCACAAGTGTTCTGTACATGAGAAGAGTCAGTGCCACAAGTGTTCTGTGCATGAGAAGAGTCAGTGCCACAAGTGTTGTGTGCATGAGGAGAGTCACTGCCACAAGTGTTCTGTACATGAGAAGAGTCAGTGCCACAAGTGTTCTGTGCATGAGGAGAGTCAGTGCCACAAGTGTTCTGTACATGAGAAGAGTCAGTGCCACAAGTGTTCTGTACATGAGAAGAGTCAGTGCCACAAGTGTTCTGTGCATGAGAAGAGTCAGTGCCACAAGTGTTCTGTGCATGAGAAGAGTCAGTGCCACAAGTGTTCTGTGCATGAGAAGAGTCAGTGCCACAAGTGTTCTGTGCATGAGAAGAGTCAGTGCCACAAGTGTTCTGTGCATGAGAAGAGTCAGTGCCACAAGTGTTCTGTACATGAGAAGAGTCAGTGCCACAAGTGTTCTGTGCATGAGAAGAGTCAGTGCCACAAGTGTTCTGTGCATGAGAAGAGTCAGTGCCACAAGTGTTCTGTGCATGAGAAGAGTCAGTGCCACAAGTGTTCTGTGCATGAGAAGAGTCAGTGCCACAAGTGTTCTGTGCATGAGAAGAGTCAGTGCCACAAGTGTTCTGTGCATGAGAAGAGCCAGTGCCACAAGTGTTCTGTACATGAGAAGAGTCAGTGCCACAAGTGTTCTGTACATGAGAAGAGTCAGTGCCACAAGTGTTCTGTGCATGAGAAGAGTCAGTGCCACAAGTGTTCTGTGCATGAGAAGAGCCAGTGCCACAAGTGTTCTGTACATGAGAAGAGTCAGTGCCACAAGTGTTCTGTACATGAGAAGAGTCAGTGCCACAAGTGTTCTGTGCATGAGAAGAGCCAGTGCCACAAGTGTTCTGTGCATGAGAAGAGCCAGTGCCACAAGTGTTCTGTACATGAGAAGAGTCAGTGCCACAAGTGTTGTGTGCATGAGGAGAGTCACTGCCACAAGTGTTCTGTACATGAGAAGAGTCAGTGCCACAAGTGTTCTGTGCATGAGAAGAGTCAGTGCCACAAGTGTTCTGTACATGAGAAGAGTCAGTGCCACAAGTGTTCTGTGCATGAGAAGAGTCAGTGCCACAAGTGTTCTGTACATGAGAAGAGCCAGTGCCACAAGTGTTCTGTACATGAGAAGAGTCAGTGCCACAAGTGTTCTGTGCATGAGAAGAGTCAGTGCCACAAGTGTTCTGTGCATGAGAAGAGTCACTGCCACAAGTGTTCTGTGCATGAGAAGAGTCAGTGCCACAAGTGTTCTGTGCATGAGGAGAGTCAGTGCCACAAGTGTTCTGTGCATGAGGAGAGCCAGTGCCACAAGTGTTCTGTGCATGAGAAGAGTCAGTGCCACAAGTGTTCTGTGCATGAGAAGAGTCAGTGCCACAAGTGTTCTGTACATGAGAAGAGCCAGTGCCACAAGTGTTCTGTGCATGAGAAGAGTCAGTGCCACAAGTGTTCTGTGTATGAGGAGAGTCAGTGCCACAAGTGCTCTGTGCATGAGAAGAGTCAGTGCCACAAGTGTTCTGTGCATTGAAGAGTCAGTGCCACAAGTGTTCTGTACATGAGAAGAGTCAGTGCCACAAGTGTTCTGTGCATGAGAAGAGTCAGTGCCACAAGTGTTCTGTGCATTGAAGAGTCAGTGCCACAAGTGTTCTGTGCATGAGGAGAGTCAGTGCCACAAGTGTTCTGTGTTTTGTTGCTGGCATAAAGACACTCTTTTACACCAAAACCTAATCTGCTAATGAAGCTAATCAGTGTGTATATGCAGTAATCATTCCCACAATGGCCGGCCTGCATCGCCACATACCTGACATGTACATATATCAATGCTCCCACACAAGCACTGCTGTGCTAGATATGAGCACACATGCACGTACCTGCATGCAGCAGTTGTCGATGATCATAGAGTCAAACTTAATGCTGGGGTAGAGTTGAGCCATCTCCCCACACTCACGCAGAAACAAACCATCAGAGAGCTTCCTAGCAACAGCATTGGCAGGACCACATCAAATATCACAATTTCAATTCTGTCAGGCCTTACACAAGATGAGAGAGAGTGTATGTGTGAGGCTCACATGATGTTGGCCTTGTGGATGGCTGTCACACGACTCCTGTTGTGCCTGGTGGCATAATCAAAAGCATACTTGGCTATTCTCCGCGACTTCTCACGCGTAATTATCTTCAGACTCTCCACAATTCCTGCATGCATCAAGTGGTCACACTGTGTTACACATGCATCAAGTGCCCACACACACTGCCCAGGGTACACTAGCATCAAGTACCCACACACACTGCCCAGGGTACACTAGCATCAAGTACCCACACACACTGCCCAGGGTACACTAGCATCAAGTGCCCACACACACTGCCCAGGGTACACTAGCATCAAGTACCCACACACACTGCCCAGGGTACACTAGCATCAAGTGCCCACACACACTGCCCAGGGTACACTAGCATCAAGTACCCACACACACTGGGGTATACTAGCATCAAGTACCCACACACACTGCCCAGGGTACACTAGCATCAAGTACCCACACACACTGCCCAGGGTACACTAGCATCAAGTACCCACACACACTGCCCAGGGTACACTAGCATCAAGTGCCCACACACACTGCCCAGGGTACACTAGCATCAAGTACCCACACACACTGGGGTATACTAGCATCAAGTACCCACACACACTGCCCAGGGTACACTAGCATCAAGTACCCACACACACTGCCCAGGGTACACTAGCATCAAGTACCCACACACACTGCCCAGGGTACACTAGCATCAAGTACCCACACACACTGCCCAGGGCACACTAGCATCAAGTACCCACACACACTGGGGTACACTAGCCCACACACACTGGGGTACACTATGTAGCATCAAGTGCCCAAACACACTGGGGTACACTAGCATCAAGTACCCACACACACTGGGTGTGGTTATAGCTGGGTATGGGGCTGAACTGGCTAGGGCTAGAACTGGTTAGAACTAGGGCTAGGACTGGCTAAGACATTGGAATGCGTATCTCACCTAATGCAAGAGACTAGATGTGGCCATGCCTATGTGTACTGCCATATTAGGAGGGTAATTGCTAGGAAGAATGCTGTGGCCACACCCACTGCTGCATTAGGAGGGGTGTTGTGGTTGCCTACCTGACACGCCCTCATGCTCCAGCCCGCTGTACTCCCCCTCAGTGTTCTCCCTGATCACCACCAGGTCCACGTTGCTATGGCGCGTGACAACCCCAGGAATGGACTTGCACAGGACCACGTTAGCAAACAAGTCGAGTTGCAACCTATCAACACAATCATGAGTAATCATCACCTCCACCTTATTATGCATGCATGTGTGTATTTGTTATCATTGTGTATGTATACATGTACATTGTCGGCATGAATACGTTTACTGTGTCTACATGCATGTGTGTATATTATGTGTCTACGTATGAACATGTATATACATGTATGTATCAGCCTCCCCAGTGTTTAGTATTGGCCCAATAGCATATCAGCTGATGCTTAATTAACAATACAGTTCAAAGTTCATTTTTGTCAAATAATAGAATTTCAGTTATACATATTGTGGGTGTGGCTGGTGAAAATATGCAGTTCTAGCTCCACCCTAAGCTCCACCCTAGCCCTGTCTCGTGAGTGAGGTTTGCTGAAGCGTGGATGTCTGGCGAGGGTGTTCCTGGCAGAGCTCAAACAAGCACTGGCATAGATCAAACAATGGAAGTTTGACTTTCCCTGGATTTAAAGTTGGAGGATGACAAGGTGTGGCATTGCTGATAACAATCATCGGCCTAGTAAGGTCGGCATCGGCTGAGAGACATTGGGCAACTAGCCTCACACGACTCTAACAGGCAGAGCTTAGTGAAGCATGCTAAGAGTGAGTGCCACATCACGCTAGGCTGACTTGGATTTGGGGAGATGGTGCAGTGCCTGGAGAGATTGTACAAGCCCTCAACTTTCTACCTCCTCTTCCCCCTCTCTTGGTGTTGATGGATCCATGTCTTCCAGAAGCATCATTGCAAACAGTACACAACAGTAACTTCTCCCATGAAATATTTCAAGAGAATTATATCCACTATTATAAAACGAGTATTCAGGCTTGAGTATAATTTGTAGAATATGCATGTCAATCGTATTATGTACTGCTTGTGGTAGATACTATATTGATTCATAGCTCTTTGACTTGCTACAATATTATGTCTAGTCCAGTGCAACCCGTCGACACAATAATGAATACAAGACCAAAAAACATAGACCATCATGGTTGATGGGTCCACTACTCCACCGATGACTTGCCAATATCCCTTACAAAAGCCCTGGGGAGAACACTGTGTATGTGTGTGTGTGTGTGTGATGTATGTGTGTGAGTATGTATGTATATGTGTGAGTAAGTATTGTGTACGTGTGTTTGTATGTGTGTGGTGTGTGTGTGGTGAATATTGCAAACTGGGAGTGTTAATAACTAGCTTAGGTGAGTGAGAGGCCCACACAAGCCAAGGACCACTAGCTCTTGTGCTCACTGCAGCCCACAGATGCTCTGACTGGAAAATCTGGCTGGCTCCAACATCCCACACAGGCCCTGGGTACATAATCACCCTCCTAGCCCTAGCCCTCGCCCTGGGTACTTAGTCTCCCTCGCCCTGGGTACTTAGTCTCCCTCCTAGCCCTAGTCCTAGCTTAGTCTCCCTCCTAGCCCTAGTCCTAGCTTAGTCTTCCTCCTAGCCCTAGCCCTGGGTGCTTAGTCTCCCTCCTAGCCCTAGTCCTAGCCCTGGGTGCTTAGTCTCCCTCCTAGCCCTAGCCCTAGCCCTGGGTGCTTAGTCTCCCTCCTAGCCCTAGCCCTAGCCCTGGGTGCTTAGTCTCCCTCCTAGCCCTAGCCCTGGGTGCTTAGTCTCCCTCCTAGCCCTAGCCCTAGCCCTGGGTGCTTAGTCTCCCTCCTAGCCCTGGCCCTGGGTGCTTAGTCTCCCTCCTAGCCCTGGCCCTGGGTGCTTAGTCTCCCTCCTAGCCCTTGCCCTAGCCCTGGGTGCTTAGTCTCCCTCCTAGCCCTAGCCCTAGCCCTGGGTACTTAGTCTCCCTCCTAGCCCTTCCTCCTAGCCCTAGCCCTGGGTGCTTAGTCTCCCTCCAGCCCTAGCCCTAGCCCTGGGTGCTTAGTCTCCTGCCTAGCCCTATTCATTGATATTTGGTGTCCCTCCGAGACCTATCCCTAGATATTTAGTCTCCCTCTTAGCTGAAGCAGACGGTGTACTCTATCCATAACAACTGTTGTTGCAAAGTGGGTCATCCCACGGCCAGAGGTGCAGCAAGGTTCATGACAGTCGGTAGAGGTCATCCATGACCAGAGGTGCAGCAAGGTTCATGACAGTCGGTAGAGGTCATCCATGACCAGAGGTGCAGCAAGGTTCATGCCAGTCGGTAGAGGTCATCATGTCCAGAGGTGCAGCAAGGTTCATGACAGTCGGTAGAGGTCATCATGTCCAGAGGTGCAGCAAGGTTCATGACAGTCGGTAGAGGTCATCATGTCCAGAGGTGCAGCAAGGTTCATGGCAGTCGGTAGAGGTCATCCATGACCAGAGGTGCAGCAAGATTTACGAAGCTATCTAGAATTGTTGCTTATGAAGCCGTTATGCTAATAGCTGACACTCTGCATAGCCACTTACTTAATTAACACTGGGCACAGAGGTATATACAGTGTGACACAGTGTAACAACTTCAACTCACCGACTCAGCACTTGGAGCTAGTTAGAGCTCCAGTTTGCCATGTGGTAGCTGACCTCGAGTGCGGCACACGTCAACTACACATCTACAACTCCTGGTCCCAAGTTGTCTTCGTGAAAAGACAAGCCCTCCAGGGAGAGCTTGGAAATCCTCGAGAGGAATTCCGTCAGAAACCTCGCAGCATCTAAGCAGCTGCCTTTCTTGATGAATTTCCCTCCCATAATGCTATTGACAAATGGGATCACCTTTTTAATTTTTCTTTTCATCGTCTCGGAGTCCCAAGGGGAGGTGTCTCAGAGTCCCAGGGGGAGGTGACCGCTTCAGAAGCTTTGCCTCTGACATCAACTAATCAATGCAATCTGAATCCAACCTCTCACCTACACCGATCTCTTGGCATCATTCCGGTTCCATTCCTCCTCCGGCTTGACCCATTTTGGCTAAGACAATTGTACTGTACTAAGCTCGACATGGAGATTTGGGGGCTGTCTACATCAGGGGGCTGTCTACATCAGGGGGCTGTCTACATCAGGGGGCTGTCTACATCAGGGGGCTGTCTACATCAGGGGGCTGTCTACATCAGGGGCTGTCTCGGATGATTCCTCAGCCAATAAAGACCCCCGATTTCCTTACGGGATCAACATCCTCACCTCAGTGATCTGGAGGGTGTGCCATCAACCAAACTACCCTCGAGAGTGCCGTCAAACTACCCCCGAGAGTGCCATCATCCAAACTACCCCCGAGAATGCTGTCAAACTACCCCGACTGCAGGAAGAGGAACTACGAGGTCTTAGCCACTGCTGAAGGTGGAACTTCAAAAGATGTGGCATCATCATCTAAAGTTGGAGCTACATGTAGGGGAATGACTGGATTTGAATGAGGTGAGGATGTTGATCCCGTAAGTGGAGAGACAGAGCTACTGTGGTGGGGAGACAGAGCTACTGTAGTGGAGAGACAGAGCTACTGTAGTGGAGAGACAGAGCTACTGTAGTGGAGAGACAGAGCTACTGTAGTGGAGAGACAGAGCTACTGTAGTGGAGAGACAGAGCTACTGTAGTGGAGAGACAGAGCTACTGTAGTGGAGAGACAGAGCTACTGTAGTGGAGAGACAGAGCTACTGTAGTGGAGAGACAGAGCTACTGTAGTGGAGAGACAGAGCTACTGTAGTGGAGAGACAGAGCTACTGTAGTGGAGAGACAGAGCTACTGTAGTGGAGAGACAGAGCTACTGTAGTGGAGAGGTAGTGACTTGGTCAACAGTGACTTCTATCGGTAGGAAAAATAACTGCAGAGTCTCTGCGGGTATCAGTTAATTACTTCAGCTCTAGTAACTGTCTAACCATAAGTACATGTTGAGTGAATGTAATTGGTTAGCTATGACTTTAATACTAAGGGTCTACCGTAAGTACACGTTGAGTGAATGATGGTCAACTTCATCCAGTTTAGTACGCAAGACTCCTGAATGGTATGGAAGGAAGAAGTAGGAGGAGAAGTAAGAGGACGAGGGAGGAAGCAAGGGGAACAGATGAAGCCGTGGGAGTGGGGAGCAGAGGCAGGGAAAAGAGGGGAGGTCCGAAGAGGAAGGGAGTGAGGAGGAGGAGGAGGAGGTGGGTAAGGAGGGAGGTGAGGAGGGGTTGGAGAGGAAATGGAAGAAGAGGAGTGGGGAGGAGGGAGGAGTGGGGAGAGGGAGGAGTGGGAGGAGAGAGGGCAGAGTGGGGAGAGAGGGAGGAGTGGGGAGAGGGAGGAGTGGTGTAAGTGAGTATGAAACAAGCAGTGGCTGGTGAGGTAGAGAAGTGCCATGATGACTCTAGTGCTCACCTTTCAGTCCCATTCCATTCCTCTTGATGGAAGTGACAGCTTCTTGGACAGTAGAATGATCAGAGATGATGCCACTACATATGTACAGCACTACCATGACATCATGACCATGACATCATGACAGAGGGAAGGTGAGAGAGATGGGCGGATCAGAGATGATGCCACTACATATGTACAACACTACCATGACATCATGACCATGACATCATGACCATGACATCATGACAGAGGGAAGGTGAGAGAGATGGGCGGATCAGAGATGATGCCACTACATATGTACAACACTACCATGACATCATGACCATGACATCATGACCATGACATCATGACAGAGGGAAGGTGAGAGAGATGGGCGGATCAGAGATGATGCCACTACATATGTACAGCACTACCATGACATCATGACCATGACATCATGACCATGACATCATGACCATGACATCATGACCATGACATCATGACCATGACAGAGGGAAGGTGAGAGAGATGGGCGGGTTCATGCAAGCCCTGCAATTGTGTTGCCTTTGAGGAATTTTAATGAAGTGTTTCACATTTGTTGGGATGCAACTACCTATCATGAAGCAGTGTGAAGTCTCACCTCACCAGGATCTCTTCAAAGTCCACAGGCACATTGGCACGGCTACATGCAGAGGAGTACAGGCAACAACCCGGCGTATTGTTATTATAACACATCATGGATGCTTATACTAGTGTACCTGAACACAAGCTTGACACAGGAGGCTAGTTCAGGTCCTATGCCGTCCCCTGGGATCAAGGTCACTGTGTGCCGACCTCCATAGGTACTCCTGGAGTGAGCCTACACAAGAATGCCACAGGTAGCAGTTAGAGAAGAGAGATACTGGAGCTAGTTTGCTGCATACTTCATGAAAGCTGTCATTGCTAAATAACCTAGCAATCCCAGTAGAGGGAGCAGCCAGGTGATGGGGATGATATGTAGCAGCAGGGAGAACAGTCCGGTGAGTGCGAGGACTCAGAAGAGGCACGCTCAACACCTGACAAACAGAACGTTATTAACTATTTTGCTATGAAGTAGAGTCCATTATGTGATCTTTTCTACGTACCTTAGCCAAGGCTCTCCTCGCTTGCAACATAAGGAGAGCTAATGATAAAAGGAGGGGCCGGGGAAAACTAAATAGGCTCAATTCTGGGATCAATTACAGTATGCGCTACACGCATTTATATTAAGCAATGCGAGCGGTGGAATTACGGGAGGGTAGAATTGCGCGGGAGTCTGCCCGAACATGTCTTTGCTGATATTGGGATCGGTAGCATTCGCAGGGACCCCTGCTATTGTCAGCTTTCTGCAGAGGAAGAGCTTGCTATCTACACACAAGAAGTGTACATGTGGGTCCATGATGGGGCTGAAGGATAGGGCTGATATTAGTGATGGCTGTCGTTGGAAATGCCCTAACTGCAAAGCTACACTGAGCATCAGAAAGGGAAGTTTTTTTGATAAATCCAAGCTATCTTTACAGAAGTGGCTTCTTTTGATTCATTCTTCTTTTGATTCATTGGTGGTCCAAACAGTACCCTGTGAAGGATGCCGCAGCTGATGTGGTAGTGTCTCCTGTGACTGCAGTGCAGGTATATATACAGCTGGATGAGGGATGTCTGTAGCCACAGATTGTGCATAGATCCGCAAATAAAACTTGGAGGTCCTGAGGTAGTTGTGGCCATTGATGAGTCTCTATTCTCACATAAACCAAAGGTATATACATGTATATATATATTATATATATATTGTTTATTTAATATTGTTCTTCACTTCTAGTATCATAGAGGTCGACCTTCAGAGGACCAGCATGGGTATTTGGAGTTTGTGACATAAGTAAAGAACCTGCACTTGGGTATATGGAATTAGTGGATTGTCGGGATGCTGCCACACTATAACCCATTATACAGGCGCATGTGGAGCCTGGCACTATTGTGTGGTCAGACTGTTGGGCAGCATACAATGATGTTAATCTCTTGCCTGCTGTACACAGTCACAGCACTGTGAATCATTCTGTTCAATTTGTAGATCCAAGCGGAGTGCATACTAACCACATAGAATCATACTGGAATCGTGTAAAAGTTAAGATCAAGCGAATGAGAGGATGTCACCGCTCTCAACTCCCTTCTTATTTAGATGAGTTCATGTGGCGGGAAAGATATGGAAAAACAAATGAAGATGTTCTGCAAAACATTTACCATGACATTGCCCTCTGGTATCCGATGTAGAAGTAGCATTCACCATGATTTATTGAAAACTATAATTAGAATTGTTGTATTTGTATTTGTATTTTTATGATTTATTCAGTATGATTTATTCACTATAATTGTACTTTGTATTTGTATTATTTATTCAAGTGACTTTTACTTTCTCGGAGGTGGCAGCGCGAATCGCGGACCTTCGCATTGCTTAATATAAATGCGTATATCGCTGAATCCGCATACTGTAATTGATCCCAGTTCTGTTTGCTTTCATTGGCGACCGAATACTAGAAGAGTATGTCATCCCAGGCCGGGGCACCGGACCGTAATTCGAAATACACATACATTTTCCCCCCCCTCCTTTTCTGTGACAGGCACGTACATACATTGGCGGATGTCATCCTAGTCTGGCGTAGGAGACCCTTTACCTTTCCTATAAAGTATGACCACTGAAATATGTGATGACAGGGTGGTTAAGAGCCTGGCTCCAAGAACTGAAGCATCCCTAAAATGCTATTTGTGAGTTTATGACTTGGATTGTAAACATGACACATGGAGGGTGAAGATGAAGAAGAGAAATGTGTGTGATTGGGAGGAGGATGTCGAGAGTATGAGCAGTTTGAAGTGTGGTCTAGGTTGGCAAAAGGTGATGGAGCAGAAAGGTATACAAGGTCACTATGGATGTGAGGTTGATGTTTAGGTTGAGGACAGGGTCAGCAGGTCTATTGCAGGGCAAGAAGCGCGTAGGCTGTGTAGTGATGATAGATGTCAGTGTGACAGGAAGGAAGTGGAAATGTGGGGCACTTTCTAATAGGCTGTGATGAATTTTGAAGAAGGGGAATGGAAGGTGTTAATGAATGAGCTGATGGAATTGAGGGAGCTGAAATGTGGTCGGAGGAGTTCAAGATGGTGGGACTGAGGAGAAGGTTTGTTGCTTGTTAAGGAGGTGGAGGGTGTGATAATGGAAGTGTGTGGTGCATTTTGCAAAGTATTGGCAGAGGAGGAAGAGACTGATTTATGGCCTCCCCATTCAACCATAGCCACGATTCATTTAACATAGTACTTAATGTATTACAGTATTTATATATATATTTTATTAATATTTTTATTATCATCATCATTATTATTGTTATGCCCTATATATAACTACCCATAAAGAACTAGCTAGCTAATTAAGTAAGAAATAGTCATCACTGGTATACTGACTAGTGCCTAACACCGCTGCAGTATTCCCCCCACGCAATGGAAATTCTCTGGAGGAGAAAATGCTGGGAACGTGGTTCGTCGCACTCTGCTTTGAGACGGCCACCTAACTCCCGAAGGAACAAAGATGCCTCCTCTCCAAACACTCCAGTGGTCTCTATCCCAATTGGGACAAAGAAGTGTGTAGCAACAATGTTTCCGTATTTTTCCTTTTTCAGGAACTCGGCTCTGTTTGCCACTGCCCCAGGACCTTCATGTAATAAGTTGGCATAGGATGGAGCAAAGTTGTCCACACATGTAGCATCCCACACAAGGATACGGCCATTCTTCCAGGGGACAATGGAAGCTCCATCAGGACGCTTGCCATCCGAGCGAGAAATGCCTGAAGGCTCCAGGTGAGAGGGAATATTTATGGAAGCTAGTGATCTATGAATAATGTCATTTACAGCTGCATGCCTTGAGAAACGACCTCGACTCCTCCGACAGTTGAGACCATGAGTGCCAAACTGATTCACTTGGGATCCACACTGCAGACAATTGTGGGGATGACAGAGAGGAACACCCAAACGCAAACCAGTAGCCACCCTAATCACATCATCATCCATTCGGAGGCCTAAGGATGACATGGGAAGGGTATGGATCCAAGCCCCTGACTCCTTCCTAGCTGCAGCCTGAATACATACCCGTGAAGCTAGATCCACACTCGAGTTCAGGAGGGAATCAAAAGAAGCCTGAACATGAGGACCATCCCAGGCTTTCTGTTGGGAGGACCTAGGATCAGATGGTGGCTCACAGCTATGACCTCGACACCAAATTTCCAAACCATCTTCAAATTCAGAGTAGTTTGAATCACCTAGGTAGTCCGGAAGATACTGATGGATAAGATCAAAAGCACCTGAAGCCGATGCCAAAAAGGCGGAAGGTGCAAGCATCACAGCACTTCTGATACCCAAACCACCAAACTTCACTGGAAGTGATGCCTGAGACCAAGCTTGATCTTTAGTCTTGAGAGGAATGTTGGTGATCTCACTCAAGATGGTACACTGAATTGAGTCAAAATCTTGAAGCTTAGATGAAGAAAAACAGGGAGAAGATTGTAAGTACAGTAGCTTTGGAATTGCAAATGCGTGATGAAGCAAACAAAAGGCATCATGAGCATGGAGGTGTCGAAGTCTGCTTCCCATAAACTTTAAGGAGTCAATCTTCTCGTTAAGCAGCAACTCAACCCCTTCCATACCACCAATAGGAGAACCTAAGAGAGTGGCAACCTCTGGATTGACCACACGAAGTCCTGGAGCAGCACAGAGAGACTTCCCTAAAGTCTCTTGATCTGGACAGATAAGCTCACATTTCTCACGGTTAAGCTCCAAACCCAGCTCCTCAGCCACACTTTCCACTGTATTAAAATCACTGAGTACATCATCCATGCTACCTCCAAGAGTGCCATCATCCAAATAAAATACACTAAAATTGGATACCAATCTGAGTGTAGTCTTGTGAAGAGCAAGACAAAACAAAAGTGGACCCAGGGGATCACCCTGTTGAACTCCTTCAGATGACTGAATTGTTTCATTCCAAAAAAGAGCGATGATGGAGCACTGTAAGTTGAATGGACAAAAGGTAGCAAATCAGGAGCTAGCTCTTCCACAGCAGATAACATTTTGTCCCTACGAATAATGTTAAATGCATTACGAAAATCAAGCTTCAGGAGGATATGGCCTGGCTGTAGATTATGCAGGAAAATACGACCTGCATGAACAATAGATTCGGCTCCAGAACGTTTCCCGAAACCCAATTGAAGAGGAGCTAGAAGAGCACTCATAGACTGCCTCACTTGACAGCTTGCACATTTCGCTACCAGGCGTCTAAGCGTGCACCCAATGGCTATAGGAGGCATCTTTGTTTTGTTCCTTCGGGAGTTAGGTGGCCGTCGCTCAAAGCAATTATTGTTGTTATTATTATTATTATTATTATTATTATTATTATTATTATTATTATTATTATTATTATTATTATTATTATTGCTATTATTATTATTATTATTGTTGTTATTACTATTATTATTGTTATTATTATTATTATTATTATTACTATTATTATTGTTATTATTATTATTATTATTATTATTATTGCTATTATTATTGTTGTTATTACTATTATTATTGTTGTTATTACTATTACTATTATTATTGTAATTATTATTGTTATTATTATTATTATTATTATTATTACTATTGTTATTATTGTTATTACTATTATTATTGTTATTGTTGTTATTATTATTATTATTATTATTATTATTATTATTATTATTATTATTATTATTATTATTATTATTATTATATTATTTTAGTTTTTTTAGTTTTTTATTATTAATATTATTGCAAAGATTGCAAAGTGGCAGAGGAGGAAGGGACTGATTTATGGCCACCCCACTCCACCATATGACTCGTTCAACATAGTACTATTTGTTTTTTTACAATAATTATGATTAACAATCATTTACACACACAAAAAAAAAGACAATAACTGCCCAAAACTGCTGCAGCATTCCCCCTCTAGGGTGCCCAAAACTGCTGCAGCATTCCCCCTCTAGGGTGCCCAAAACTGCTGCAGCATTCCCCCTCTAGGGTGCCCAAAACTGCTGCAGCATTCCTCCTCTGTATCACCACATTCCTCCTCTGTATCACCACATTCCTCCCTCTGTATCTCCACAGTCCTCCTCTGTATCACCACATTCCTCCCTCTGTATCACCACATTCCTCCTCTGTATCACCACATTCCTCCTCTGTATCACCACATTCCTCCTCTGTATCACCACATTCCGCCTCTGTATCACCACATTCCTCCTCTGTATCACCACATTCCTCCTCTGTATCACCACATTCCTCCTCTGTATCACCACATTCCTCCTCTGTATCACCACATTCCCCCTCTGTATCACCACATTCCTCCCTCTGTATCACCACATTCCTCCTCTGTATCTCCACATTCCTCCCTCTGTATCACCACATTCCCCCTCTGTATCACCACATTCCTCCCTCTGTATCACCACATTCCTCCTCTGTATCTCCACATTCCTCCTCTGTATCACCACATTCCTCCTCTGTATCACCACATTCCTCCCTCTGTATCACCACATTCCTCCTCTATATCACCACATTCCCCCTCTGTATCACCGCATTCCTCCCTCTGTATCACCACATTCCTCATTTGTATCACCACATTCCTCCCTCTGTATCACCACATTCCTCCCTCTGTATCACCACATTCCTCCTCTGTATCACCACATTCCTCCTCTGTATCACCACATTCCTCCCTCTGTATCACCACATTCCTCCTCTGTATCACCACATTCCTCCTCTGTATCACCACATTCCTCCCTCTGTATCACCACATTCCTCCTCTGTATCACCACATTCCTCCTCTGTATCACCACATTCCCCCTCTGTATCTCCACATTCCTCCTCTGTATCACCACATTCCTCCTCTGTATCTCCACATTCCTCCTCTGTATCACCACATTCCTCCTCTGTATCACCACATTCCTCCCTCTGTATCACCACATTCCTCCCTCTGTATCACCACATTCCTCCTCTGTATCTCCACATTCCCCCTCTGTATCACCACATTCCTCCTCTATATCCTCCTCTGTATCACCACATTCCTCCAGTTAGTGAGTCCTTAGCAGATATCTACTTAATCTGATTTGGGCAGTTAATCTTCTAGGCTCTCCCACTTGTGGTGGTCTGGAAGGCATTGAGAGATGTACTGAGTCCAGGACTAAACTCTTGGAGCTCTTGGGCAGTAGGCTAAGCCATCTTTATTCACACGATGCTTTGTGTCTCCTCCGTCATGCCGTCTGCATGCCAAAGTTACTATACAATCTCAGCACTTCTCCCTGCTTTTCCTCGCCATTAAAGCTGACTCTGCTCAGTGTGCCATCCTCAGCAATATCACATCACATCATACAGTGATACTTGGCTACAGACCTCCCTGCCAGTCAAAGTTGGTGGTCTTGGGATCAGAAGTGCTGTCATGTTGGCTCCATCGGCTTTCCTGGCATCTACTTCAGGTTCCTTTGATCTAGTTCACCAAATCTTTCCCAGTTGATTTGAGAGCTGTAGTTATCCTGCTTTTGAGTTAGGTATGGAGGTTTGGAGCAAAGATGTAAATGTTCCTGCTCAGATGAGTCCTCCTTTTCCCAAAAGTGTTGCGACACTCCGCATGTGAAGGCCTGCCTAAACAAGCTTGTGGAAGGAGCACAGAATGATACTGCATGTGCTCATGTTAGAGCAGGTACCAAGAGTGAAGCAGGTGCCTGGCTCCATGCCCTCCCTATGTCTGCAGCTGGTTTGAGGATGGATGACGATGGGATTCGTGTTGCCACAGGTCTTCGTTTAGGTGTACCTCTTTGTAGTCCTCACCTGTGTCTCCAGTGTGTAGCTCCAGTTGACCAGCAGGGTACTCATGGACTCAATTGCAGAAAGAGTCAGGGCTGCCACTCTCGACATGCTGCTATCAATCAAGTCATCTACGTTCCACCAAAATCCTCTCTCACCTGGAACCAGTAGGCTTGGATCGTGGCGATGGCAAATGTCCTGATGGTGCAACAATTTGCCTTTGAAGAATGGGAAGGTTCTGGTTTGGGATACCACATGTTCAGACATGTTTGCTCCCTCTTATGTGGATTTGAGGTCTGGTGATCCCAGAACAGTTGCCAACAGAGCCGAATTCCTGAAGAAACAGAAGTACTGTTCAATCAGAGACACTCACTATTTCATTCCTCTGGGCTTTGAGACCACGGGTGTATTTGGTGATGAGGCCATGTCCTTTATTAAGGAGTTGGGCAGGGAGGAGACTAGGGAGGTTAAGGCTCATTTCTACTTGCTCCAATGTTTGTCTGTCTTTTGGTAGCAATACAGTGTGGAAACGCTGCTCCTGTGCTGGGAGCATCTTGCGTGCAGGAAACCTCGGGCTGCTTTTAACTTATCATCTTGTTGCTTATAATAATAATAATTAAATTAAAAAATATATATTTATTTTTTATTATTTATATTTTTTTACATCCAGTTCACGTGCTAGATGCATGTGCTGGCACGTGGTATAGCTAGCTACCGGTATATGGCAGGCTAACACGAGTCTTAGGGATTGGGATTGTAGAGTGTTGCATGTATCAATGGCTAATATTAAAATTGGTTGTAGGCGAGTTCAATGAAGCCAAGTAGGGAAGAAGTCTCAGCTCAACTTCTCTTTCCAGGTTCGCTTTCTTTGATGCCCAGACCTTACTATTGCTTCTCTCTCACAATAGCCTTATCTAGACCAAGTATATAATCAACCAGAGTCTCTAGACCTCTGCCCTCCTTTTCTGTATAAGGTAAGTTGATTATAATCAACAATAACAAAATGATGTACACGACCACAACGTCTATCAATACATCATTACTCCTATTGTTTTCTACCGAATTACATATATATATATTACACAGAGCCAGGTCAGCTCAGTTCTGAGTCTCTCTTCAGTTCGTTGAGGAGCTAGTTGAGGGACTTTGTTGATTACTCCTCCTTCTCTCTTGAAGTCTCTTGTTCTTTATAGGCAGCCGATTTCTCTTTTTTGTGCCTAGGATCATTCTCCTCAGAGACTGATCTGACCAATCAGGAGTTGCTTTTTCTAACCAATCACGCGTCTCTGCTGTTGGAATGGGATGATCCATAGTTGCGGTTTTGGTTCCGAGTTGGTGGGTGTCTCCTGCCACTTGTGGGTGTGTAGTTTGTAAACGTGGTTGTGTACTGTCTAACTCCCTCTGACTGTGTTTCCCCTCTAACAGCTTCCTCTTCAGGGCTTTCTCTGGCACTCCAACCTCCCTCTGCCGTGTTTCCCCTCTAACAGCTGTCAGGGCTTTCTCTGACATGCTGGTCATCCACGAGAGGTTACTCGCCAGAATTGTACCCAGGTCACGGCAGTTTTCCTGGACACATAGTTCCTGATCACCAAGATAGTATGGGTGTCCACCATTTGCAATGTTGGACCCATAATGCATGACATTCTCTTGAACTGCAATTCCCTACTCAGTGACCAATTGTAGATGCGGTCAATGGGCACAAGACGGCAAGGTAATATTCTTATAACACTTAGCGTCATCAGCAAATAGGCAGGTGGAGGATGCATCACCAATGTCATTAATATACAAGATAAAAAGGAGAGGACCAAGTACACTCTCTTGGGGCACGCCTGAAACAACTGGCAATATGAGGAGGAAGAAGAGTGCTGAATATATAGGCACTTTTTGATAATGGTTGGTGAGATAAGCTTTGAACCACAACAGTTGACCACTAATATATACCAGCTTGCAAAGAAGTTGGGCATGAGGTACACTGTCAAAAGCCTTTCGTAAGTCTAAGTAGATAGTATCGGTAGAAACCTTCCTCTCGAAAGATATCATTGAGGAACAGAAGTAGTTGCTGAACAATGGAATTACCTTTCCTAAAGCCAAACTGTGATGGTGTTACAAATTTATAAACATGGTCTGAGATTTTTGTCTAGCACAAGCTTTTCCAGTACCAGAGAGCATTACACAACAGGGAGATTGGACAATAATTCTTGACAGAGGCTCTATTACCTGATTTATGAATAGGGGTAATATTTTGCACCCCCCAAGAGGTATGTATGCAGCTTTGAGAGATACACAGTGAATATAGGTGGTGTAAAGGTGAGCATAGTGGCAATGCATTGCAGATAAGTATTTTTGGACCTATTCCTTCAGGCCCAGTGGCCTTGGATCCCCAAAGTAGATAGAACACAGTAAACATCAACAGTTACAGAGATGTCACACAATGGGGTATCAGAGATAGAACTTCTCCAAGCAGCTAGGATGAGAGCTAGAGCCGAGTGCAAAGACAGAGTGGAAAAACTCGTTAAATAGAGTAGCCCTATCCATATCAGCAGTCGCACTTCTTGAGTCAAGATACACAGTGAGTGGGTGGAACTGTGCACTTATTAACTTGAAGATAGCTGAATTTTTTTCCCCTGCATACTCGTACCAGCTTAGATTCGTATTCAGATTTAGCCTGCAATGGATTCCTCAACCAATGACTTCAGATGGGACAGCTTCCAAGTATTAGGGTTCCATTTGAGGTTTTCAAGCAATTGCTTCGCATTGGATGAAATCCACTTTGGATGCTGTTTCAGGGGTGGATCCAGAGGGGAGGGCTTTGGGGGCTGAAGCCCCCCCCCCCCCCCCCCCCCCCTCCAAGTTAATTATATTCATTGTGATTTTTTTCTTCTATATAGTATTATTTTTTTAGGCAACTGGTAAAATACAACAGGCATTAGCAACTGTCATCTACACCTGATCAGCACTTAGCACAAAATGAGAAAATGAGTACACGTGTTTGAGGTAATATAGGCCAGACCTTCTGCTTCTATCCTTCACTACTAGCTGCAACAGCAAGCATGCAGTGTGGCTTTCTATCTGGGCAGTGTCAGTGAGTCTTGCACCAGTTGAGTTAGATCATGCCTAAAAGGGCCTCTATCTCAAGAGAACCTCCTGTAAAGAGAATGGCCAAGACCATGGATCTACGCCAATATTTTTCTAGCAAGAAGCTAAGTTTATTACCTATGAGACAGAGTGATGTAACATGACCAGATTGATACTTTAGTTCTGGAACTCAGTTCCAGCAGTGCCTCTCTGCTTCATACATCCCATTCAGTCTGGAGTTGTGCTGATTCTTTAAGAAGATGATCAGTCTAACTCTCTCGTAGCTTGTGCTAAAATCAGTGCAGTTGTGTAAGCAGCAGCAAAGATAGTGATGGCACATGTACCAATTCTATTGTTGATGTTGAAGAGAGTGGTATAGGAGGAAGCAGTGGTGCTTTGCTTCAGTTGTTGATTATTGAAGAGAGTGGTATAGGAGGAAGGCTCAAGCAGTGGTGTTTTCGCTTCAGATTCAAGTGACATTCATCCTGATGTACATTTGGGAGACTGAGGCCAGGTAGTACAACTAAAATCCCTGAGAAACCTCAGCAATAATGAGAAATTGTTTCTTCTCAAAAAACATCTTATTCCAACCTAAGGATTTCAACTCCCCACACGTACCTTCAAAGCTCAGAAATAGTTTCAAAAGAGTTGGCTGGACAAGTACAAAGGCCTAACATATTCTCGGTCACAAGATGGTGTGTTTTGTGTACTATTTGGGAATGTGAAGCATCTATAAAAGAGTTAGGGGCCTCTGACAAATTTTGAGAATGCGATTGAGAAGTTAAAAGATCATTTTCTTTCCAAGAGTAGGAAGTCCCATCAGCAAGCTATGGAGAAAGCAATGGCATTTTCTGCTGTGAAGGAGAACAGAGTGGCTTATCAGTTCAAGCCGAGCTGAAATTATTGCTGGAAATCATTTAAAGCCCCGTTCCATTGCTTCAACTATCATTTTGTGTGGGAGACAAGCATTTGCTTTTAGAGGACATCATGAAGATGGGTTTCAAATAGAATCTGAAAGTTCAGTGAGATGAGGCAACTTCCTATCCTTGTTGGCATCGATGCTGGTGATGAAGTTCTCAGAGAACATCTGCGGACATGTGATCGTAATGCAATGTACACCAGTAAAGAAATACAAAATCAAATGATTCAAATTTGATGTGAATATTATTCGCAATAAAAAATCAGAGAAGCTAAGTTCTATTCTGCTATAGTACCTGATTCAGCCAATGATGAGCAGCTCTCCATAAGTATTCGATTTGTTGATGGTTACACTCCACATGAAAAGTTCCTTTGTTTTTATGAGTGTAATCTGGTGTCACAGATGAGGCTATAGCTAGTGATCTGCTGCAGTAGCTGACTTCATGGCAGTTGGAGCCACAATTTCTTCGAGGCCTAGCTTGATGGAGCAGGTGCTATGACAGGGATGTCAAAAGGAGCAGCTGCACATATCACCAAACAATATCCAAAGGCAGTATATACCCATTGTGCTACAGATGGAATCTTTGTGTAGTAAAATGTTGCAGTGTTCAAGAAGTAAATAATATGATGCAAACTGCTGACAGAGTAGCACGCTTTTTGGAAACTCACCTGAGAGACAGCTAGAACTAGAAGCATGGATTGATGACAACATCATGGGGATGGAGAGAAATGATTGAAAGAGATGTGGCGAACCAGATGGATAGAGCTTCATGAAGCCTTCCAATTATTTTCTGACTTGCTATTGCCAGTAGTCAGTTGTCCAGAGGCTATTGCTAACAGTTCAGCAACCGAGTGGAATCGAGATTCCAAATCTGATGCTCAATCACTCCAACTGGCTCTGTCTCAGTTTTCTTTTATTGTGGCTTTGGAAGCTACACATAGCATTCTAGTTTATACTCGAAGGCTGAGTGTTAACGCTTCAGGGGCCTTATGTGGATGTAGCATATGCCTGTCATGAAGTAAAGAATGTAAAGGCTGTTCTTTGTGGGTCAAGGTGAAGTAAAGAATGTAAAGGCTGTTCTTCGTGGGTCAAGGTGAAGTAAAGAAGGTAAAGGATGTTATTCAAGGTCAAATGTGAATTTATTTCATAGTCGAATCTGCACAAGAGCTCTTAAAATGGCTGCAAGTGTTGGTGTGGAGGAGTCCAGACCACGTCTAGCTAATAGACAGCAACACCGTCCAAATATCCAGACACACAATTGCAGTGATTATTTCTGTCTAAATCTCACAATTCCCTTGCTGGACCACCTTATCACTGAGCTTAACACCAGGTTTGATGAAGCTTCATCTCATATTGCTGAGTTCATGTGCTATTACTTCCTTCAGCAAACACTAGTGGAGCATCCACAGTGACACACTCATTTGGTTCTCTTTTGGGGTTTTATGAAGATGATTTACCATTTCCATCAGCTTTTGATTTTGAGTTTGACAAGATGTGGAAACAAAGATGAGTAAGTCAGACTCAGCTGGCCTCTGAGCTAGATACACCCCAAAAAGCCCTACAACATACAGACAAGGTTTCCCCCCAACATTTACATACTTCTGCATGTCATGGCCTCGCTTCCTGTTACAGCTGCGAATGTGAATGATCTATTAGCATGCTAAGATTGATAAAAACACCACTCCGTAGCACCATGGGGCAAGAAAGACCGAATGTGTTAGCAATGCTCTACCATCATCTGGATATAGACCTGAAGAAGTTGTCGAGGAATTGGCTCGATGTCATCCCCGATGCATGTTGCTGTAACTCAATAATTTTTGTACTTTACCTTCATAATATTTTGAGTCCATATATAATACTTCATTGCACTTCTAAAACCTGCCAAGCTTTGGCATGCATCTTATTTTGCATCCATTATTTGGCACATGTGGTGACTTTCCGGACAATGTGTTGCATATTAGCCCCCACCCCCTTTTTAAATCCTGGCTCCGCCCCTGTGTTGTCTATGTAAACAAACCATTGGTATACAGTATGACATAGCTTCAGAGATTGTGTGGGAGATGTATATAGGACCAAACGAATTGTACATCATTTGACAAGTAACAGCAGTTAAAGTTGCAATCCAACAAGTACAAGCACATCCGAGAATAATCAGTCTTAGAACAGTCATACACATAGTGTGGGTCTAAGGTGCATTCTTATTGAACCATTAAGTCTCAAATTGAACCTGCAAATCATGATCACAGAGGATTTGAATAAAACTGCCATCACAAGTAACCTCGATGCCACTAATAAGGTCAATCTTTGTGTGGGAGGTCAAGTTGGAATCATATATATACCGGACTTAGAATGGCAGACTTATCACAGAACAAAATTTGACAGGGCTTCAGCATTGTGCACTACGAATATTGAACAAACATCTGTAGCGAGCCTAGTCATGTTTCAGGACCCAAAACAGGAGGTGGTATATAGGTGAGGAGGAGAGGGGGCCGTAGAGACCGGTGTGTGAGCTGAGTGGCAAATAGTTGCTGTACTAAATAGCAGATCATCTTCAGTCTCACTATTATAGTTGACTAACTCCAACTTGCCCTTAGAGACATAGCATGGAACTTCTTATCGACCAACTTGGAGCCAAGAATCCTGATATTTTTCCTTTTAACTCCTGACTCAATAACTTCTTTCCTTTAGCAAAAGAGACTCAACAACTCTCTTCACAGGAGATAGATCTGGTTTAATACTCGGTTGCAAAGGACCTTCTCTTTGCTAATATGTTCCAGATATCTGCAGTTCGAGTAAGTTTGAACTAAAATTGGTCTTGGATGATCCGAGTTCTTATTGAATTTTCCTAGCCTGAAGCGTTCTCTCACTGAGTGAGGATACAGGAACACAAGTGTCTAAAGCTGTAAAAATGGAAGAGATTTTATTAGAGTCATTCTCTTGTCTCTGAAACTTGGAACCGGGCTCAGACTCTTCAATACCAAAAAAGATCACATTGAACTTCTGTTCATAGACCCAATAGAAATGATTTTTTGCTTCTTTGAAGGCTAGAGCATCTAGTCGAAACGTCGAGTGAATACAATTTGAAGTTGATTATTGAGAAGGTGATTTTAATGTTATTATGTCATTGAGAATATAATAGTTCCATGCAATATATACATTAGTAGTATTTAAAGTTGGAAGTGTTTGCCTGTATTTTGTGGTATAGTCATTTTGTAGCTTGATATCCTTGTCAAGTTGAGGTCTCCAAATCTGCGAACATTATTTTAGTCTAGATCTGACTGGTGTAAGGTAAAAGTACTTCTTTCCAATTGATTCAAGGATCTCTCCGAATAAGGTTTAGAACTGCACATGAATTGACACGTGGAAAATGAGAGATGGTCATACCTGGAGAGATGATATATAGTGTCACACCTAGATCCTTCTGCTGATTTACTGTCCTTAAAGGGCTTCCTTTGACCTTGTATATGTAGCTATGGTTCAGAGTTCACAGGCTAAATCTCATTGATGAGCACTTTGAGCTATTTACTTTCACATGGTGAAAAGGATTCGTTGTCTGCCTGTAGGGACTCAGATTCTGTATTGGAAGACATCTGCTTGCTCACTTTGCTATCATCAGCAAAAAGGTATAACTATAGAGGAATACTCAATTGCATCATTTAAAATAGGAGTGATCCCAACTCCCCTGTGGAACTCCTGACATAACTGGCAAAATACCCATTTACCTCCTCATAGTGCTGTCTGCCTGAGAGCTATTCCCAACCAGAACCATATATAACTTGTGATGCCAAATAACCAGATTTTGTACAGGAGTTCATTGTGGGGTATAGAGTCAAAGGCCTTTCGGAGGTCCATATAAAGAGTATAGGAAGACCTTTGATTGTAAACTCCATCCAGAATTAGCAAGACCTCTTCTCACAGAAGCCTATCTGAAATCTTATGCTGATGAATTTTAGAATCTTCTGGTAGACTCTCTTTGTAAGGCCTTTTGAAAGAACATGGAGAAGGGAAATTGGCCTATAGTTTGTTACATCGCTTTTGTTATATACCATTTTATAGACTGAACAAATCTTGTGCATTTTCCATTTATAGCTATAGTGTTTGGTGCTCGATTTAAAAATTGTGAGGACTGATAGCTCTGCACAGAACTAATCACAAATCTACCAACACCATTGGTAGCCTGATACTTTAGGGGGAATCAAGATGTGTAAAGACCTACTTTCAGCTTCATTTATCTGGATCTTATTAGCTCTGGCAAGGATTACAAATTGTAAATTGATAATTATTTCTTGTAAATTACGTATTTAAGTAATTGTCGAAAAACCTTCTCTCTAGAATAGCTGATCTTTGGGAAATAACATAAGAGGATTTTCTAGAGCCTTTCAAGCTGCAGTCGTCAAATGCTGGGGATCCGGTTCATGCAGCAGCGGTGCAATGAGCGGATGCACTTTAGCACGTGGTGAAGGTTTAAGTGAGATTTACATTTCGGCAATGCATGGTACAAATCCTTTGTCACCAGTTCTCTATAGTGTGTATTTGATGGGATTGTTGAATGAGTTTGAAGTGGAAGGAACATGGTGTGGTGTGTTGTTGTATGCAGATGATATTGTACTGTTAGCGAGAGATCAGGCGGAGTTACAAGTGAAGTGGATGTGGTGGGGAAGTATGTGATGAAGTGGAGATTTAGGTTTAACAACGAGTCAATGACAGAGGAAAGTGTAGTGGAGGAGAGTTGAAGATTAGTGAGGGCAGAATGGAGAACATTGGTGTGTGGTTTGACAGGGGATAAGAGGAAATATTCATTTGGAGAAGATGAGGGAAAAGGCTGAGAAAATGGAGGGCAAGAATTGTTTATATGAGCAGGGTGAAAGGAGGATGGAGATTGACAGAGATAAATTAATATGGCGTTGCTAGCTAGACCACATGCATCTGAAGTGTGGTGGACAGGAGGGAAGACTGCCTGCAAGAATTTGGAAAGAATTCAAGAGAGCATTGGTAGGAACCTTGTTGGAGAGAGTACTACAGTTGCAGGGGTGGCAGTAAGAGGGGACCTGGGCTGGAGGAGGCTGGAGCAGAGAAGGGAAGAAAGTGAAGAAAAGGAAGTGTTATTTGGATGGAGGTTCACTCATGCCTGCTACATAAGGAATCACTACCATAGGATCCTTCTTTCCAGACCCTGATTGCCTGCATCAGTACTTGTCTTCCTTCCTGCATTTAGATGTATCTACAGAGGAAAGGTTGATGAAGGCTTGCAGATAACCATTCTCTATAAAGACCCTGTTCAAATGATGTTCTTCCCTCCATAGGTCCACTTCTCCATCGCTACTCTCCTGGCTCTATCGTACAAGCTCTTGGTAATATTTAATCCGGTTTATTTATTTTTCTTTATTAGTTTACTAAATTTGCTTTGTATTGTGTGCCAGGGTGTGGTTTGTATCATGTGGTGGATAGCTGCTACTGAAGTTCACGTGAGTCTTAGCACCTCATTATTCCTGATGGAGTCTAGAGCATCTAGTTACATCGAGAGAGTAAATTTAAAGTTGATTATTGAGAAGGTCATTGTAATATTACTATGCAACGGTGCTGTGTGAACTGGTATTAATTGTATGAATGATTGAGTATATTCAGAGAGCAAATAGTAAGTACTCCAATCTTCCATATGCGGAGCTACTGTAGTGGAGAGACAGAGCTACTGTAGTGGAGAGACAGAGCTACTGTAGTGGAGAGACAGAGCTACTGTAGTGGAGAGACAGAGCTACTGTAGTGGAGAGACAGAGCTACTGTAGTGGAGAGACAGAGCTACTGTAGTGGAGAGACTGAGTTACTGTAGTGGAGAGACTGAGCTACTGTAGTGGAGAGAGACTGAGCTACTGTAGTGGAGAGACAGAGTTACTGTAGTGGAGAGACAGAGCTACTGTAGTGGAGAGACAGAGCTACTGTAGTGGAGAGACAGAGCTACTGTAGTGGAGAGACAGAGCTACTGTAGTGGAGAGACAGAGCTACTGTAGTGGAGGGACAGAGCTACTGTAGTGGAGAGACAGAGTTACTGTAGTGGAGAGACTGAGCTACTGTAGTGGAGAGACTGAGCTACTGTAGTGGAGAGACAGAGCTACTGTAGTGGAGAGACAGAGCTACTGTAGTGGAGAGACGGAGCTACTGTAGTGGAGAGACAGAGCTACTGTAGTGGAGAGACAGAGCTACTGTAGTGGAGAGACAGAGCTACTGTAGTGGAGAGACAGAGCTACTGTAGTGGAGAGACAGAGCTACTGTAGTGGAGAGACAGAGCTACTGTAGTGGAGAGACAGAGCTACTGTAGTGGAGAGACAGGGCTACTGTAGTGGAGAGACAGAGCTACTGTAGTGGAGAGACTGAGCTACTACTGTAGTGGAGAGACAGAG
Organism: Cladorhizidae sp. MBARI D1340-BT2; assembly: GCA_028752905.1. Lineage (NCBI taxonomy): Eukaryota > Metazoa > Porifera > Demospongiae > Poecilosclerida > Cladorhizidae > Cladorhizidae sp. MBARI D1340-BT2. The sequence goes on from JAQNBH010000005.1 coordinate 824,283, forward strand.
CTACTGTAGTGGAGAGACAGAGCTACTGTAGTGGAGAGACAGAGCTACTGTAGTGGAGAGACAGAGCTACTGTAGTGGAGAGACAGAGCTACTGTAGTGGAGAGACAGAGATACTGTAGTGGAGACAGAGCTACTGTAGTGGAGAGACAGAGCTACTGTAGTGGAGAGACAGAGCTACTGTAGTGGAGAGACAGAGCTACTGTAGTGGAGAGACAGAGCTACTGTAGTGGAGAGACAGAGCTACTGTAGTGGAGAGACAGAGCTACTGTAGTGGAGAGACAGAGCTACTGTAGTGGAGAGACTGAGCTACTGTAGTGGAGAGACAGAGCTACTGTAGTGGAGAGACAGAGTTACTGTAGTGGAGAGACAGAGCTACTCCAGTGGAGAGACAGAGCTACTGTAGTGGAGAGACAGAGCTACTGTAGTTGAGAGACACAGCTACAGTAGTAGTGGAGAGACAGAGCTACTGTAGTGGAAAGACAGAGGTACTGTAGTGGAGAGACAGAGCTACTGAAGTGGAGAGACATTTGAAGCAGCTCAATTGCTGAAGAAGTGAAACATTACTGAACATGGTTAGAGAGAGACACTGCCACTCATGAGTGTTGCTGAACATGGTTAGGGACACACTGCCACTCATGAGTGTTGCTGAACATGGTTAGAGGGACACTGCCACTCCTGAGTGTTGCTGAACATGGTTAGAGAGACACTGCCACTCATGAGTGTTGCTGAACATGGTTAGAGACACTGCCACTCATGAGTGTTGCTGAACATGGTTAGAGACACACTGCCACTCATGAGTGTTGCTGAACATGGTTAGAGACACTGCCACTCATGAGTGTTGCTGAACATGGTTAGAGACACTGCCACTCATGAGTGTTGCTGAACATGGTTAGAGACACACTGCCACTCATGAGTGTTGCTGAACATGGTTAGAGACACTGCCACTCATGAGTGTTGCTGAACATGGTTAGAGACACACTGCCACTCATGAGTGTTGCTGAACATGGTTAGAGACACACTGCCACTCATGGGTGTTGCTGAACATGGTTAGAGAGACACTGCCACTCATGAGTGTTGCTGAACATGGTTAGAGACACTGCCACTCATGAGTGTTGCTGAACATGGTTAGAGAGACACTGCCACTCATGAGTGTTGCTGAACATGGTTAGAGAGACACTGCCACTCATGAATGTTGCTGAACATGGTTAGAGACACTGCCACTCATGAGTGTTGCTGAACATGGTTAGAGACACACTGCCACTCATGATTGTTGCTGAACATGGTTAGAGAGACACTGCCACTCATGAGTGTTGCTGAACATGGTTAGAGACACTGCCACTCATGAGTGTTGCTGAACATGGTTAGAGACACTGCCACTCATGAGTGTTGCTGAACATGGTTAGAGAGACACTGCCACTCATGAGTGTTGCTGAACATGGTTAGAGAGACACTGACACTCATGAGTGTTGCTGAACATGGTTAGAGAGACACTGCCACTCATGACTGTTGCTGAACATGGTTAGAGACATACTGCCACTCATGAGTGTTGCTGAACATGGTTAGAGACACTGCCACTCATGAGTGTTGCTGAACATGGTTAGAGAGACACTGCCACTCATGAGTGTTGCTGAACATGGTTAGAGACACTGTCACTCATGAGTGTTGCTGAACATGGTTAGAGACACTGCCACTCATGAGTGTTGCTGAACATGGTTAGAGACACACTGCCACTCATGAGTGTTGCTGAACATGGTTAGAGAGACACTGCCACTCATGAGTGTTGCTGAACATGGTTAGAGAGACACTGCCACTCATGATTGTTGCTGAACATGGTTAGAGAGACACTGCCACTCATGAGTGTTGCTGAACATGGTTAGAGACACACCGCCACTCATGAGTGTTGCTGAACATGGTTAGAGACACTGCCACTCATGAGTGTTGCTGAACATGGTTAGAGACACACTGCCACTCATGAGTGTTGCTGAACATGGTTAGAGAGACACTGCCACTCATGAGTGTTGCTGAACATGGTTAGAGACACTGCCACTCATGATTGTTGCTGAACATGGTTAGAGAGACACTGCCACTCATGAGTGTTGCTGAACATGGTTAGAGACACTGCCACTCATGAGTGTTGCTGAACATGGTTAGAGACACTGCCACTCATGAGTGTTGCTGAACATGGTTAGAGACACACTGCCACTCATGAGTGTTGCTGAACATGGTTAGAGACACACTGCCACTCATGAATGTTGCTGAACATGGTTAGAGACACACTGCCACTCATGAATGTTGCTGAACATGGTTAGAGACACACTGCCACTCATGAGTGTTGCTGAACATGGTCAGAGACACTGCCACTCATGAGTGTTGCTGAACATGGTTAGAGACACACTGCCACTCATGAGTGTTGCTGATGATGGTTAGAGAGACACTGCCACTCATGAGTGTTGCTGAACATGGTTAGAGACACACTGCCACTCATGAGTGTTGCTGAACATGGTTAGAGACACTGCCACTCATGAGTGTTGCTGAACATGGTTAGAAACACTGCCACTCATGAGTGTTGCTGAACATGGTTAGACACACTGCCACTCATGAGTGTTGCTGAACATGGTTAGAGAGACACTGCCACTCATGAGTGTTGCTGAACATGGTTAGAGACACTGCCTCTCATGAGTGTTGCTGAACATGGTTAGAGACACTGCCACTCATGAGTGTTGCTGAACATGGTTAGAGAGACACTGCCACTCATGAGTGTTGCTGAACATGGTTAGAGAGACACTGCCACTCATGAGTGTTGCTGAACATGGTTAGAGACACTGCCACTCATGAGTGTTGCTGAACATGGTTAGAGACACTGCCACTCATGAGTGTTGCTGAACATGGTTAGAGAGACACTGCCACTCATGAGTGTTGCTGAACATGGTTAGAGACACTGTCACTCATGAGTGTTGCTGAACATGGTTAGAGAGACACTGCCACTCATGAGTGTTGCTGAACATGGTTAGAGACACACTGCCACTCATGAGTGTTGCTGAACATGGTTAGAGACACACTGCCACTCATGAGTGTTGCTGAACATGGTTAGAGACACTGCCACTCATGAGTGTTGCTGAACATGGTTAGAGACACTGCCACTCATGAGTGTTGCTGAACATGGTTAGAGACACTGCCACTCATGAGTGTTGCTGAACATGGTTAGAGACACACTGCCACTCATGAGCGTTGCTGAACATGGTTAGAGACACACTGCCACTCATGTGTGTTGCTGAACATGGTTAGAGACACACTGCCACTCATGAGTGTTGCTGAACATGGTTAGAGACACTGCCACTCATGAGTGTTGCTGAACATGGTTAGAGAGACACTGCCACTCATGAGTGTTGCTGAACATGGTTAGAGACACTGCCACTCATGAGTGTTGCTGAACATGGTTAGAGACACTGCCACTCATGAGTGTTGCTGAACATGGTTAGAGACACTGCCACTCATGAGTGTTGATGAACATGGTTAGAGACACACTGCCACTCATGAGTGTTGCTGAACATGGTTAGAGACACACTGCCACTCATGAGTGTTGCTGAACATGGTTAGAGACACTGCCACTCATGAGTGTTGCTGAACATTGTTAGACACACTGCCACTCATGAGTGTTGCTGAACATGGTTAGAGACACTGCCACTCATGAGTGTTGCTGAACATGGTTAGAGACACACTGCCACTCATGAATGTTGCTGAACACTGCCACTCATGAGTGTTGTGAACATGGTTAGAGACACACTGCCACTCATGAGTGTTGCTGAACATGGTTAGAGACACACTGCCACTCATGGGTGTTGCTGAACATGGTTAGACACACTGCCACTCATGAGTGTTGCTGAACATGGTTAGAGACACACTGCCACTCATGAGTGTTGCTGAACATGGTTAGAGACACACTGCCACTCATGGGTGTTGCTGAACATGGTTAGAGAGACACTGCCACTCATGAGTGTTGCTGAACATGGTTAGAGACACTGCCACTCATGAGTGTTGCTGAACATGGTTAGAGACACACTGCCACTCATGAGTGTTGCTGAACATGGTTAGAGACACACTGCCACTCATGAGTGTTGCTGAACATGGTTAGAGACACTGCCACTCATGAGTGTTGCTGAACATGGTTAGAGACACACTGCCACTCATGAGTGTTGCTGAACATGGTTAGAGACACACTGCCACTCATGAATGTTGCTGAACATGGTTAGAGACACACTGCCACTCATGAATGTTGCTGAACATGGTTAGAGACACACTGCCACTCATGAGTGTTGCTGAACATGGTCAGAGACACTGCCACTCATGAGTGTTGCTGAACATGGTTAGAGACACACTGCCACTCATGAGTGTTGCTGAACATGGTTAGAGAGACACTGCCACTCATGAGTGTTGCTGAACATGGTTAGAGACACACTGCCACTCATGAGTGTTGCTGAACATGGTTAGAGACACTGCCATTCATGAGTGTTGCTGAACATGGTTAGAAACACTGCCACTCATGAGTGTTGCTGAACATGGTTAGACACACTGCCACTCATGAGTGTTGCTGAACATGGTTAGAGAGACACTGCCACTCATGAGTGTTGCTGAACATGGTTAGAGACACTGCCTCTCATGAGTGTTGCTGAACATGGTTAGAGACACTGCCACTCATGAGTGTTGCTGAACATGGTTAGAGAGACACTGCCACTCATGAGTGTTGCTGAACATGGTTAGAGAGACACTGCCACTCATGAGTGTTGCTGAACATGGTTAGAGACACTGCCACTCATGAGTGTTGCTGAACATGGTTAGAGACACTGCCACTCATGAGTGTTGCTGAACATGGTTAGAGAGACACTGCCACTCATGAGTGTTGCTGAACATGGTTAGAGACACTGTCACTCATGAGTGTTGCTGAACATGGTTAGAGAGACACTGCCACTCATGAGTGTTGCTGAACATGGTTAGAGACACACTGCCACTCATGAGTGTTGCTGAACATGGTTAGAGACACACTGCCACTCATGAGTGTTGCTGAACATGGTTAGAGACACTGCCACTCATGAGTGTTGCTGAACATGGTTAGAGACACTGCCACTCATGAGTGTTGCTGAACATGGTTAGAGACACTGCCACTCATGAGTGTTGCTGAACATGGTTAGAGACACACTGCCACTCATGAGCGTTGCTGAACATGGTTAGAGACACACTGCCACTCATGTGTGTTGCTGAACATGGTTAGAGACACACTGCCACTCATGAGTGTTGCTGAACATGGTTAGAGACACTGCCACTCATGAGTGTTGCTGAACATGGTTAGAGACACACTGCCACTCATGAATGTTGCTGAACATGGTTAGAGACACACTGCCACTCATGAGTGTTGCTGAACATGGTCAGAGACACTGCCACTCATGAGTGTTGCTGAACATGGTTAGAGACACACTGCCACTCATGAGTGTTGCTGATGATGGTTAGAGAGACACTGCCACTCATGAGTGTTGCTGAACATGGTTAGAGACACACTGCCACTCATGAGTGTTGCTGAACATGGTTAGAGACACTGCCACTCATGAGTGTTGCTGAACATGGTTAGAAACACTGCCACTCATGAGTGTTGCTGAACATGGTTAGACACACTGCCACTCATGAGTGTTGCTGAACATGGTTAGAGAGACACTGCCACTCATGAGTGTTGCTGAACATGGTTAGAGACACTGCCTCTCATGAGTGTTGCTGAACATGGTTAGAGACACTGCCACTCATGAGTGTTGCTGAACATGGTTAGAGAGACACTGCCACTCATGAGTGTTGCTGAACATGGTTAGAGAGACACTGCCACTCATGAGTGTTGCTGAACATGGTTAGAGACACTGCCACTCATGAGTGTTGCTGAACATGGTTAGAGACACTGCCACTCATGAGTGTTGCTGAACATGGTTAGAGAGACACTGCCACTCATGAGTGTTGCTGAACATGGTTAGAGACACTGTCACTCATGAGTGTTGCTGAACATGGTTAGAGAGACACTGCCACTCATGAGTGTTGCTGAACATGGTTAGAGACACACTGCCACTCATGAGTGTTGCTGAACATGGTTAGAGACACACTGCCACTCATGAGTGTTGCTGAACATGGTTAGAGACACTGCCACTCATGAGTGTTGCTGAACATGGTTAGAGACACTGCCACTCATGAGTGTTGCTGAACATGGTTAGAGACACTGCCACTCATGAGTGTTGCTGAACATGGTTAGAGACACACTGCCACTCATGAGCGTTGCTGAACATGGTTAGAGACACACTGCCACTCATGTGTGTTGCTGAACATGGTTAGAGACACACTGCCACTCATGAGTGTTGCTGAACATGGTTAGAGACACTGCCACTCATGAGTGTTGCTGAACATGGTTAGAGAGACACTGCCACTCATGAGTGTTGCTGAACATGGTTAGAGACACTGCCACTCATGAGTGTTGCTGAACATGGTTAGAGACACTGCCACTCATGAGTGTTGCTGAACATGGTTAGAGACACTGCCACTCATGAGTGTTGATGAACATGGTTAGAGACACACTGCCACTCATGAGTGTTGCTGAACATGGTTAGAGACACACTGCCACTCATGAGTGTTGCTGAACATGGTTAGAGACACTGCCACTCATGAGTGTTGCTGAACATTGTTAGACACACTGCCACTCATGAGTGTTGCTGAACATGGTTAGAGACACTGCCACTCATGAGTGTTGCTGAACATGGTTAGAGACACACTGCCACTCATGAATGTTGCTGAACACTGCCACTCATGAGTGTTGTGAACATGGTTAGAGACACACTGCCACTCATGAGTGTTGCTGAACATGGTTAGAGACACACTGCCACTCATGGGTGTTGCTGAACATGGTTAGACACACTGCCACTCATGAGTGTTGCTGAACATGGTTAGAGACACACTGCCACTCATGAGTGTTGCTGAACATGGTTAGAGACACACTGCCACTCATGGGTGTTGCTGAACATGGTTAGAGAGACACTGCCACTCATGAGTGTTGCTGAACATGGTTAGAGACACTGCCACTCATGAGTGTTGCTGAACATGGTTAGAGACACACTGCCACTCATGAGTGTTGCTGAACATGGTTAGAGACACACTGCCACTCATGAGTGTTGCTGAACATGGTTAGAGACACTGCCACTCATGAGTGTTGCTGAACATGGTTAGAGACACACTGCCACTCATGAGTGTTGCTGAACATGGTTAGAGACACACTGCCACTCATGAATGTTGCTGAACATGGTTAGAGACACACTGCCACTCATGAATGTTGCTGAACATGGTTAGAGACACACTGCCACTCATGAGTGTTGCTGAACATGGTCAGAGACACTGCCACTCATGAGTGTTGCTGAACATGGTTAGAGACACACTGCCACTCATGAGTGTTGCTGAACATGGTTAGAGAGACACTGCCACTCATGAGTGTTGCTGAACATGGTTAGAGACACACTGCCACTCATGAGTGTTGCTGAACATGGTTAGAGACACTGCCATTCATGAGTGTTGCTGAACATGGTTAGAAACACTGCCACTCATGAGTGTTGCTGAACATGGTTAGACACACTGCCACTCATGAGTGTTGCTGAACATGGTTAGAGAGACACTGCCACTCATGAGTGTTGCTGAACATGGTTAGAGACACTGCCTCTCATGAGTGTTGCTGAACATGGTTAGAGACACTGCCACTCATGAGTGTTGCTGAACATGGTTAGAGAGACACTGCCACTCATGAGTGTTGCTGAACATGGTTAGAGAGACACTGCCACTCATGAGTGTTGCTGAACATGGTTAGAGACACTGCCACTCATGAGTGTTGCTGAACATGGTTAGAGACACTGCCACTCATGAGTGTTGCTGAACATGGTTAGAGAGACACTGCCACTCATGAGTGTTGCTGAACATGGTTAGAGACACTGTCACTCATGAGTGTTGCTGAACATGGTTAGAGAGACACTGCCACTCATGAGTGTTGCTGAACATGGTTAGAGACACACTGCCACTCATGAGTGTTGCTGAACATGGTTAGAGACACACTGCCACTCATGAGTGTTGCTGAACATGGTTAGAGACACTGCCACTCATGAGTGTTGCTGAACATGGTTAGAGACACTGCCACTCATGAGTGTTGCTGAACATGGTTAGAGACACTGCCACTCATGAGTGTTGCTGAACATGGTTAGAGACACACTGCCACTCATGAGCGTTGCTGAACATGGTTAGAGACACACTGCCACTCATGTGTGTTGCTGAACATGGTTAGAGACACACTGCCACTCATGAGTGTTGCTGAACATGGTTAGAGACACTGCCACTCATGAGTGTTGCTGAACATGGTTAGAGAGACACTGCCACTCATGAGTGTTGCTGAACATGGTTAGAGACACTGCCACTCATGAGTGTTGCTGAACATGGTTAGAGACACTGCCACTCATGAGTGTTGCTGAACATGGTTAGAGACACTGCCACTCATGAGTGTTGATGAACATGGTTAGAGACACACTGCCACTCATGAGTGTTGCTGAACATGGTTAGAGACACACTGCCACTCATGAGTGTTGCTGAACATGGTTAGAGACACTGCCACTCATGAGTGTTGCTGAACATTGTTAGACACACTGCCACTCATGAGTGTTGCTGAACATGGTTAGAGACACTGCCACTCATGAGTGTTGCTGAACATGGTTAGAGACACACTGCCACTCATGAATGTTGCTGAACACTGCCACTCATGAGTGTTGCTGAACATGGTTAGAGACACACTGCCACTCATGAGTGTTGCTGAACATGGTTAGAGACACACTGCCACTCATGGGTGTTGCTGAACATGGTTAGACACACTGCCACTCATGAGTGTTGCTGAACATGGTTAGAGACACACTGCCACTCATGAGTGTTGCTGAACATGGTTAGAGACACACTGCCACTCATGGGTGTTGCTGAACATGGTTAGAGAGACACTGCCACTCATGAGTGTTGCTGAACATGGTTAGAGACACTGCCACTCATGAGTGTTGCTGAACATGGTTAGAGACACACTGCCACTCATGAGTGTTGCTGAACATGGTTAGAGACACACTGCCACTCATGAGTGTTGCTGAACATGGTTAGAGACACACTGCCACTCATGAGTGTTGCTGAACATGGTTAGAGAGACACTGCCACTCATGAGTGTTGCTGAACATGGTTAGAGACACACTGCCACTCATGAGTGTTGCTGAACATGGTTAGAGACACACTGCCACTCATGAGTGTTGCTGAACATGGTTAGAGACACACTGCCACTCATGGGTGTTGCTGAACATGGTTAGAGAGACACTGCCACTCATGAGTGTTGCTGAACATGGTTAGAGACACTGCCACTCATGAGTGTTGCTGAACATGGTTAGAGAGACACTGCCACTCATGAGTGTTGCTGAACATGGTTAGAGAGACACTGCCACTCATGAATGTTGCTGAACATGGTTAGAGACACTGCCACTCATGAGTGTTGCTGAACATGGTTAGAGACACACTGCCACTCATGATTGTTGCTGAACATGGTTAGAGAGACACTGCCACTCATGAGTGTTGCTGAACATGGTTAGAGACACTGCCACTCATGAGTGTTGCTGAACATGGTTAGAGACACTGCCACTCATGAGTGTTGCTGAACATGGTTAGAGAGACACTGCCACTCATGAGTGTTGCTGAACATGGTTAGAGAGACACTGACACTCATGAGTGTTGCTGAACATGGTTAGAGAGACACTGCCACTCATGACTGTTGCTGAACATGGTTAGAGTCATACTGCCACTCATGAGTGTTGCTGAACATGGTTAGAGACACTGCCACTCATGAGTGTTGCTGAACATGGTTAGAGAGACACTGCCACTCATGAGTGTTGCTGAACATGGTTAGAGACACTGTCACTCATGAGTGTTGCTGAACATGGTTAGAGACACTGCCACTCATGAGTGTTGCTGAACATGGTTAGAGACACACTGCCACTCATGAGTGTTGCTGAACATGGTTAGAGAGACACTGCCACTCATGAGTGTTGCTGAACATGGTTAGAGAGACACTGCCACTCATGATTGTTGCTGAACATGGTTAGAGAGACACTGCCACTCATGAGTGTTGCTGAACATGGTTAGAGACACACCGCCACTCATGAGTGTTGCTGAACATGGTTAGAGACACTGCCACTCATGAGTGTTGCTGAACATGGTTAGAGACACACTGCCACTCATGAGTGTTGCTGAACATGGTTAGAGAGACACTGCCACTCATGAGTGTTGCTGAACATGGTTAGAGACACTGCCACTCATGATTGTTGCTGAACATGGTTAGAGAGACACTGCCACTCATGAGTGTTGCTGAACATGGTTAGAGACACTGCCACTCATGAGTGTTGCTGAACATGGTTAGAGACACTGCCACTCATGAGTGTTGCTGAACATGGTTAGAGACACACTGCCACTCATGAGTGTTGCTGAACATGGTTAGAGACACACTGCCACTCATGAATGTTGCTGAACATGGTTAGAGACACACTGCCACTCATGAATGTTGCTGAACATGGTTAGAGACACACTGCCACTCATGAGTGTTGCTGAACATGGTCAGAGACACTGCCACTCATGAGTGTTGCTGAACATGGTTAGAGACACACTGCCACTCATGAGTGTTGCTGATGATGGTTAGAGAGACACTGCCACTCATGAGTGTTGCTGAACATGGTTAGAGACACACTGCCACTCATGAGTGTTGCTGAACATGGTTAGAGACACTGCCACTCATGAGTGTTGCTGAACATGGTTAGAAACACTGCCACTCATGAGTGTTGCTGAACATGGTTAGACACACTGCCACTCATGAGTGTTGCTGAACATGGTTAGAGAGACACTGCCACTCATGAGTGTTGCTGAACATGGTTAGAGACACTGCCTCTCATGAGTGTTGCTGAACATGGTTAGAGACACTGCCACTCATGAGTGTTGCTGAACATGGTTAGAGAGACACTGCCACTCATGAGTGTTGCTGAACATGGTTAGAGAGACACTGCCACTCATGAGTGTTGCTGAACATGGTTAGAGACACTGCCACTCATGAGTGTTGCTGAACATGGTTAGAGACACTGCCACTCATGAGTGTTGCTGAACATGGTTAGAGAGACACTGCCACTCATGAGTGTTGCTGAACATGGTTAGAGACACTGTCACTCATGAGTGTTGCTGAACATGGTTAGAGAGACACTGCCACTCATGAGTGTTGCTGAACATGGTTAGAGACACACTGCCACTCATGAGTGTTGCTGAACATGGTTAGAGACACACTGCCACTCATGAGTGTTGCTGAACATGGTTAGAGACACTGCCACTCATGAGTGTTGCTGAACATGGTTAGAGACACTGCCACTCATGAGTGTTGCTGAACATGGTTAGAGACACTGCCACTCATGAGTGTTGCTGAACATGGTTAGAGACACACTGCCACTCATGAGCGTTGCTGAACATGGTTAGAGACACACTGCCACTCATGTGTGTTGCTGAACATGGTTAGAGACACACTGCCACTCATGAGTGTTGCTGAACATGGTTAGAGACACTGCCACTCATGAGTGTTGCTGAACATGGTTAGAGAGACACTGCCACTCATGAGTGTTGCTGAACATGGTTAGAGACACTGCCACTCATGAGTGTTGCTGAACATGGTTAGAGACACTGCCACTCATGAGTGTTGCTGAATATGGTTAGAGACACTGCCACTCATGAGTGTTGATGAACATGGTTAGAGACACACTGCCACTCATGAGTGTTGCTGAACATGGTTAGAGACACACTGCCACTCATGAGTGTTGCTGAACATGGTTAGAGACACTGCCACTCATGAGTGTTGCTGAACATTGTTAGACACACTGCCACTCATGAGTGTTGCTGAACATGGTTAGAGACACTGCCACTCATGAGTGTTGCTGAACATGGTTAGAGACACACTGCCACTCATGAATGTTGCTGAACACTGCCACTCATGAGTGTTGCTGAACATGGTTAGAGACACACTGCCACTCATGAGTGTTGCTGAACATGGTTAGAGACACACTGCCACTCATGGGTGTTGCTGAACATGGTTAGACACACTGCCACTCATGAGTGTTGCTGAACATGGTTAGAGAGACACTGCCACTCATGAGTGTTGCTGAACATGGTTAGAGACACACTGCCACTCATGGGTGTTGCTGAACATGGTTAGAGAGACACTGCCACTCATGAGTGTTGCTGAACATGGTTAGAGACACTGCCACTCATGAGTGTTGCTGAACATGGTTAGAGACACACTGCCACTCATGAGTGTTGCTGAACATGGTTAGAGACACACTGCCACTCATGAGTGTTGCTGAACATGGTTAGAGACACTGCCACTCATGAGTGTTGCTGAACATGGTTAGAGACACACTGCCACTCATGAGTGTTGCTGAACATGGTTAGAGACACACTGCCACTCATGAATGTTGCTGAACATGGTTAGAGACACACTGCCACTCATGAATGTTGCTGAACATGGTTAGAGACACACTGCCACTCATGAGTGTTGCTGAACATGGTCAGAGACACTGCCACTCATGAGTGTTGCTGAACATGGTTAGAGACACACTGCCACTCATGAGTGTTGCTGAACATGGTTAGAGAGACACTGCCACTCATGAGTGTTGCTGAACATGGTTAGAGACACACTGCCACTCATGAGTGTTGCTGAACATGGTTAGAGACACTGCCACTCATGAGTGTTGCTGAACATGGTTAGAAACACTGCCACTCATGAGTGTTGCTGAACATGGTTAGACACACTGCCACTCATGAGTGTTGCTGAACATGGTTAGAGAGACACTGCCACTCATGAGTGTTGCTGAACATGGTTAGAGACACTGCCACTCATGAGTGTTGCTGAACATGGTTAGAGAGACACTGCCACTCATGAGTGTTGCTGAACATGGTTAGAGAGACACTGCCACTCATGAGTGTTGCTGAACATGGTTAGAGACACTGCCACTCATGAGTGTTGCTGAACATGGTTAGAGACACTGCCACTCATGAGTGTTGCTGAACATGGTTAGAGAGACACTGCCACTCATGAGTGTTGCTGAACATGGTTAGAGACACTGTCACTCATGAGTGTTGCTGAACATGGTTAGAGAGACACTGCCACTCATGAGTGTTGCTGAACATGGTTAGAGACACACTGCCACTCATGAGTGTTGCTGAACATGGTTAGAGACACACTGCCACTCATGAGTGTTGCTGAACATGGTTAGAGACACTGCCACTCATGAGTGTTGCTGAACATGGTTAGAGACACTGCCACTCATGAGTGTTGCTGAACATGGTTAGAGACACTGCCACTCATGAGTGTTGCTGAACATGGTTAGAGACACACTGCCACTCATGAGCGTTGCTGAACATGGTTAGAGACACACTGCCACTCATGTGTGTTGCTGAACATGGTTAGAGACACACTGCCACTCATGAGTGTTGCTGAACATGGTTAGAGACACTGCCACTCATGAGTGTTGCTGAACATGGTTAGAGAGACACTGCCACTCATGAGTGTTGCTGAACATGGTTAGAGACACTGCCACTCATGAGTGTTGCTGAACATGGTTAGAGACACTGCCACTCATGAGTGTTGCTGAACATGGTTAGAGACACTGCCACTCATGAGTGTTGATGAACATGGTTAGAGACACACTGCCACTCATGAGTGTTGCTGAACATGGTTAGAGACACACTGCCACTCATGAGTGTTGCTGAACATGGTTAGAGACACTGCCACTCATGAGTGTTGCTGAACATTGTTAGACACACTGCCACTCATGAGTGTTGCTGAACATGGTTAGAGACACTGCCACTCATGAGTGTTGCTGAACATGGTTAGAGACACACTGCCACTCATGAATGTTGCTGAACACTGCCACTCATGAGTGTTGCTGAACATGGTTAGAGACACACTGCCACTCATGAGTGTTGCTGAACATGGTTAGAGACACACTGCCACTCATGGGTGTTGCTGAACATGGTTAGACACACTGCCACTCATGAGTGTTGCTGAACATGGTTAGAGACACACTGCCACTCATGAGTGTTGCTGAACATGGTTAGAGACACACTGCCACTCATGGGTGTTGCTGAACATGGTTAGAGAGACACTGCCACTCATGAGTGTTGCTGAACATGGTTAGAGACACTGCCACTCATGAGTGTTGCTGAACATGGTTAGAGACACACTGCCACTCATGAGTGTTGCTGAACATGGTTAGAGACACACTGCCACTCATGAGTGTTGCTGAACATGGTTAGAGACACACTGCCACTCATGAGTGTTGCTGAACATGGTTAGAGAGACACTGCCACTCATGAGTGTTGCTGAACATGGTTAGAGACACACTGCCACTCATGAGTGTTGCTGAACATGGTTAGAGACACACTGCCACTCATGAGTGTTGCTGAACATGGTTAGAGACACTGCCACTCATGAGTGTTGCTGAACATGGTTAGAGACACACTGCCACTCATGAGTGTTGCTGAACATGGTTAGAGGGACACTGCCACTCATGAGTGTTGCTGAACATGGTTAGGGACACACTGCCTCTCATGAGTGTTGCTGAACATGGTTAGAGACACTGCCACTCATGAGTGTTGCTGAACATGGTTAGAGACACTGCCACTCATGAGTGTTGCTGAACATGGTTAGAGAGACACTGCCACTCATGAGTGTTGCTGAACATGGTTAGAGACACTGCCACTCATGAGTGTTACTGAACATGGTTAGAGACACTGCCACTCATGAGTGTTGCTGAACATGGTTAGAGACACACTGCCACTCATGAATGTTGCTGAACATGGTTAGAGACACACTGCCACTCATGAATGTTGCTGAACATGGTTAGAGACACACTGCCACTCATGAGTGTTGCTGAACATGGTTAGAGGGACACTGCCACTCATGAGTGTTGCTGAACATGGTTAGACACACTGCCACTCATGAGTGTTGCTGAACATGGTTAGAGACACACTGCCACTCATGAGTGTTGCTGAACATGGTTAGAGAGACACTGCCACTCATGGGTGTTGCTGAACATGGTTAGAGAGACACTGCCACTCATGAGTGTTGCTGAACATGGTTAGAGACACTGCCACTCATGAGTGTTGCTGAACATGGTTAGGGACACACTGCCACTCATGAGTGTTGCTGAACATGGTTAGAGAGACACTGCCACTCATGAGTGTTGCTGAACATGGTTAGAGACACACTGCCACTCATGAGTGTTGCTGAACATGGTTAGAGACACACTGCCACTCATGAGTGTTGCTGAACATGGTTAGAGACACTGCCACTCATGAGTGTTGCTGAACATGGTTAGAGAGACACTGCCACTCATGATTGTTGCTGAACATGGTTAGAGAGACACTGCCACTCATGAGTGTTGCTGAACATGGTTAGAGACACACCGCCACTCATGAGTGTTGCTGAACATGGTTAGAGACACTGCCACTCATGAGTGTTGCTGAACATGGTTAGAGACACACTGCCACTCATGAGTGTTGCTGAACATGGTTAGAGAGACACTGCCACTCATGAGTGTTGCTGAACATGGTTAGAGACACTGCCACTCATGATTGTTGCTGAACATGGTTAGAGAGACACTGCCACTCATGAGTGTTGCTGAACATGGTTAGAGACACTGCCACTCATGAGTGTTGCTGAACATGGTTAGAGACACTGCCACTCATGAGTGTTGCTGAACATGGTTAGAGACACACTGCCACTCATGAGTGTTGCTGAACATGGTTAGAGACACACTGCCACTCATGAATGTTGCTGAACATGGTTAGAGACACACTGCCACTCATGAATGTTGCTGAACATGGTTAGAGACACACTGCCACTCATGAGTGTTGCTGAACATGGTCAGAGACACTGCCACTCATGAGTGTTGCTGAACATGGTTAGAGACACACTGCCACTCATGAGTGTTGCTGAACATGGTTAGAGAGACACTGCCACTCATGAGTGTTGCTGAACATGGTTAGAGACACTGCCACTCATGAGTGTTGCTGAACATGGTTAGAAACACTGCCACTCATGAGTGTTGCTGAACATGGTTAGACACACTGCCACTCATGAGTGTTGCTGAACATGGTTAGAGAGACACTGCCACTCATGAGTGTTGCTGAACATGGTTAGAGACACTGCCTCTCATGAGTGTTGCTGAACATGGTTAGAGACACTGCCACTCATGAGTGTTGCTGAACATGGTTAGAGAGACACTGCCACTCATGAGTGTTGCTGAACATGGTTAGAGAGACACTGCCACTCATGAGTGTTGCTGAACATGGTTAGAGACACTGCCACTCATGAGTGTTGCTGAACATGGTTAGAGACACTGCCACTCATGAGTGTTGCTGAACATGGTTAGAGAGACACTGCCACTCATGAGTGTTGCTGAACATGGTTAGAGACACTGTCACTCATGAGTGTTGCTGAACATGGTTAGAGAGACACTGCCACTCATGAGTGTTGCTGAACATGGTTAGAGACACACTGCCACTCATGAGTGTTGCTGAACATGGTTAGAGACACACTGCCACTCATGAGTGTTGCTGAACATGGTTAGAGACACTGCCACTCATGAGTGTTGCTGAACATGGTTAGAGACACTGCCACTCATGAGTGTTGCTGAACATGGTTAGAGACACTGCCACTCATGAGTGTTGCTGAACATGGTTAGAGACACACTGCCACTCATGAGCGTTGCTGAACATGGTTAGAGACACACTGCCACTCATGTGTGTTGCTGAACATGGTTAGAGACACACTGCCACTCATGAGTGTTGCTGAACATGGTTAGAGACACTGCCACTCATGAGTGTTGCTGAACATGGTTAGAGAGACACTGCCACTCATGAGTGTTGCTGAACATGGTTAGAGACACTGCCACTCATGAGTGTTGCTGAACATGGTTAGAGACACTGCCACTCATGAGTGTTGCTGAACATGGTTAGAGACACTGCCACTCATGAGTGTTGATGAACATGGTTAGAGACACACTGCCACTCATGAGTGTTGCTGAACATGGTTAGAGACACACTGCCACTCATGAGTGTTGCTGAACATGGTTAGAGACACTGCCACTCATGAGTGTTGCTGAACATTGTTAGACACACTGCCACTCATGAGTGTTGCTGAACATGGTTAGAGACACTGCCACTCATGAGTGTTGCTGAACATGGTTAGAGACACACTGCCACTCATGAATGTTGCTGAACACTGCCACTCATGAGTGTTGCTGAACATGGTTAGAGACACACTGCCACTCATGAGTGTTGCTGAACATGGTTAGAGACACACTGCCACTCATGAGTGTTGCTGAACATGGTTAGAGACACACTGCCACTCATGAGTGTTGCTGAACATGGTTAGAGACACACTGCCACTCATGGGTGTTGCTGAACATGGTTAGACACACTGCCACTCATGAGTGTTGCTGAACATGGTTAGAGACACACTGCCACTCATGAGTGTTGCTGAACATGGTTAGAGACACACTGCCACTCATGGGTGTTGCTGAACATGGTTAGAGAGACACTGCCACTCATGAGTGTTGCTGAACATGGTTAGAGACACTGCCACTCATGAGTGTTGCTGAACATGGTTAGAGACACACTGCCACTCATGAGTGTTGCTGAACATGGTTAGAGACACACTGCCACTCATGAGTGTTGCTGAACATGGTTAGAGACACTGCCACTCATGAGTGTTGCTGAACATGGTTAGAGACACACTGCCACTCATGAGTGTTGCTGAACATGGTTAGAGACACACTGCCACTCATGAATGTTGCTGAACATGGTTAGAGACACACTGCCACTCATGAATGTTGCTGAACATGGTTAGAGACACACTGCCACTCATGAGTGTTGCTGAACATGGTCAGAGACACTGCCACTCATGAGTGTTGCTGAACATGGTTAGAGACACACTGCCACTCATAAGTGTTGCTGAACATGGTTAGAGAGACACTGCCACTCATGAGTGTTGCTGAACATGGTTAGAGACACACTGCCACTCATGAGTGTTGCTGAACATGGTTAGAGACACTGCCACTCATGAGTGTTGCTGAACATGGTTAGAAACACTGCCACTCATGAGTGTTGCTGAACATGGTTAGACACACTGCCACTCATGAGTGTTGCTGAACATGGTTAGAGAGACACTGCCACTCATGAGTGTTGCTGAACATGGTTAGAGACACTGCCTCTCATGAGTGTTGCTGAACATGGTTAGAGACACTGCCACTCATGAGTGTTGCTGAACATGGTTAGAGAGACACTGCCACTCATGAGTGTTGCTGAACATGGTTAGAGAGACACTGCCACTCATGAGTGTTGCTGAACATGGTTAGAGACACTGCCACTCATGAGTGTTGCTGAACATGGTTAGAGACACTGCCACTCATGAGTGTTGCTGAACATGGTTAGAGAGACACTGCCACTCATGAGTGTTGCTGAACATGGTTAGAGACACTGTCACTCATGAGTGTTGCTGAACATGGTTAGAGAGACACTGCCACTCATGAGTGTTGCTGAACATGGTTAGAGACACACTGCCACTCATGAGTGTTGCTGAACATGGTTAGAGACACACTGCCACTCATGAGTGTTGCTGAACATGGTTAGAGACACTGCCACTCATGAGTGTTGCTGAACATGGTTAGAGACACTGCCACTCATGAGTGTTGCTGAACATGGTTAGAGACACTGCCACTCATGAGTGTTGCTGAACATGGTTAGAGACACACTGCCACTCATGAGCGTTGCTGAACATGGTTAGAGACACACTGCCACTCATGTGTGTTGCTGAACATGGTTAGAGACACACTGCCACTCATGAGTGTTGCTGAACATGGTTAGAGACACTGCCACTCATGAGTGTTGCTGAACATGGTTAGAGAGACACTGCCACTCATGAGTGTTGCTGAACATGGTTAGAGACACTGCCACTCATGAGTGTTGCTGAACATGGTTAGAGACACTGCCACTCATGAGTGTTGCTGAACATGGTTAGAGACACTGCCACTCATGAGTGTTGATGAACATGGTTAGAGACACACTGCCACTCATGAGTGTTGCTGAACATGGTTAGAGACACACTGCCACTCATGAGTGTTGCTGAACATGGTTAGAGACACTGCCACTCATGAGTGTTGCTGAACATTGTTAGACACACTGCCACTCATGAGTGTTGCTGAACATGGTTAGAGACACTGCCACTCATGAGTGTTGCTGAACATGGTTAGAGACACACTGCCACTCATGAATGTTGCTGAACACTGCCACTCATGAGTGTTGCTGAACATGGTTAGAGACACACTGCCACTCATGAGTGTTGCTGAACATGGTTAGAGACACACTGCCACTCATGGGTGTTGCTGAACATGGTTAGACACACTGCCACTCATGAGTGTTGCTGAACATGGTTAGAGACACACTGCCACTCATGAGTGTTGCTGAACATGGTTAGAGACACACTGCCACTCATGGGTGTTGCTGAACATGGTTAGAGAGACACTGCCACTCATGAGTGTTGCTGAACATGGTTAGAGACACTGCCACTCATGAGTGTTGCTGAACATGGTTAGAGACACACTGCCACTCATGAGTGTTGCTGAACATGGTTAGAGACACACTGCCACTCATGAGTGTTGCTGAACATGGTTAGAGACACACTGCCACTCATGAGTGTTGCTGAACATGGTTAGAGAGACACTGCCACTCATGAGTGTTGCTGAACATGGTTAGAGACACACTGCCACTCATGAGTGTTGCTGAACATGGTTAGAGACACACTGCCACTCATGAGTGTTGCTGAACATGGTTAGAGACACTGCCACTCATGAGTGTTGCTGAACATGGTTAGAGAGACACTGCCACTCATGATTGTTGCTGAACATGGTTAGAGAGACACTGCCACTCATGAGTGTTGCTGAACATGGTTAGAGAGACACTGCCACTCATGAGTGTTGCTGAACATGGTTAGAGACACTGCCACTCATGAGTGTTGCTGAACATGGTTAGAGACACACTGCCACTCATGAGTGTTGCTGAACATGGTTAGAGGGACACTGCCACTCATGAGTGTTGCTGAACATGGTTAGGGACACACTGCCTCTCATGAGTGTTGCTGAACATGGTTAGAGACACTGCCACTCATGAGTGTTGCTGAACATGGTTAGAGACACTGCCACTCATGAGTGTTGCTGAACATGGTTAGAGAGACACTGCCACTCATGAGTGTTGCTGAACATGGTTAGAGACACTGCCACTCATGAGTGTTACTGAACATGGTTAGAGACACTGCCACTCATGAGTGTTGCTGAACATGGTTAGAGACACACTGCCACTCATGAATGTTGCTGAACATGGTTAGAGACACACTGCCACTCATGAATGTTGCTGAACATGGTTAGAGACACACTGCCACTCATGAGTGTTGCTGAACATGGTTAGAGGGACACTGCCACTCATGAGTGTTGCTGAACATGGTTAGACACACTGCCACTCATGAGTGTTGCTGAACATGGTTAGAGACACACTGCCACTCATGAGTGTTGCTGAACATGGTTAGAGAGACACTGCCACTCATGGGTGTTGCTGAACATGGTTAGAGAGACACTGCCACTCATGAGTGTTGCTGAACATGGTTAGAGACACTGCCACTCATGAGTGTTGCTGAACATGGTTAGGGACACACTGCCACTCATGAGTGTTGCTGAACATGGTTAGAGAGACACTGCCACTCATGAGTGTTGCTGAACATGGTTAGAGACACACTGCCACTCATGAGTGTTGCTGAACATGGTTAGAGACACACTGCCACTCATGAGTGTTGCTGAACATGGTTAGAGACACTGCCACTCATGAGTGTTGCTGAACATGGTTAGAGAGACACTGCCACTCATGATTGTTGCTGAACATGGTTAGAGAGACACTGCCACTCATGAGTGTTGCTGAACATGGTTAGAGAGACACTGCCACTCATGAGTGTTGCTGAACATGGTTAGAGACACACTGCCACTCATGAGTGTTGCTGAACATGGTTAGAGACACTGCCACTCATGAGTGTTGCTGAACATGGTTAGAGACACACTGCCACTCATGAGTGTTGCTGAACATGGTTAGAGGGACACTGCCACTCATGAGTGTTGCTGAACATGGTTAGGGACACACTGCCTCTCATGAGTGTTGCTGAACATGGTTAGAGACACTGCCACTCATGAGTGTTGCTGAACATGGTTAGAGACACTGCCACTCATGAGTGTTGCTGAACATGGTTAGAGAGACACTGCCACTCATGAGTGTTGCTGAACATGGTTAGAGACACTGCCACTCATGAGTGTTACTGAACATGGTTAGAGACACTGCCACTCATGAGTGTTGCTGATCATGGTTAGAGACACACTGCCACTCATGAATGTTGCTGAACATGGTTAGAGACACACTGCCACTCATGAATGTTGCTGAACATGGTTAGAGACACACTGCCACTCATGAGTGTTGCTGAACATGGTTAGAGGGACACTGCCACTCATGAGTGTTGCTGAACATGGTTAGAGAGACACTGCCACTCATGGGTGTTGCTGAACATGGTTAGAGAGACACTGCCACTCATGTGTGTTGCTGAACATGGTTAGAGACACTGCCACTCATGAGTGTTGCTGAACATGGTTAGGGACACACTGCCACTCATGAGTGTTGCTGAACATGGTTAGAGAGACACTGCCACTCATGAGTGTTGCTGAACATGGTTAGAGACACACTGCCACTCATGAGTGTTGCTGAACATGGTTAGAGACACTGCCAATCATGAGTGTTGCTGAACATGGTTAGAGACACTGCCACTCATGAGTGTTGCTGAACATGGTTAGAGACACTGCCACTCATGAGTGTTGCTGAACATGGTTAGAGACACACTGCCACTCATGAGTGTTGCTGAACATGGTTAGAGACACTGCCACTCATGAGTGTTGCTGAACATGGTTAGAGACACACTGCCACTCATGAGTGTTGCTGAACATGGTTAGAGGGACACTGCCACTCATGAGTGTTGCTGAACATGGTTAGGGACACACTGCCTCTCATGAGTGTTGCTGA
Organism: Cladorhizidae sp. MBARI D1340-BT2; assembly: GCA_028752905.1. Lineage (NCBI taxonomy): Eukaryota > Metazoa > Porifera > Demospongiae > Poecilosclerida > Cladorhizidae > Cladorhizidae sp. MBARI D1340-BT2. The sequence goes on from JAQNBH010000005.1 coordinate 846,552, forward strand.
ACATGGTTAGAGACACTGCCACTCATGAGTGTTGCTGAACATGGTTAGAGACACTGCCACTCATGAGTGTTGCTGAACATGGTTAGAGAGACACTGCCACTCATGAGTGTTGCTGAACATGGTTAGAGACACTGCCACTCATGAGTGTTACTGAACATGGTTAGAGACACTGCCACTCATGAGTGTTGCTGATCATGGTTAGAGACACACTGCCACTCATGAATGTTGCTGAACATGGTTAGAGACACACTGCCACTCGTGAATGTTGCTGAACATGGTTAGAGACACACTGCCACTCATGAGTGTTGCTGAACATGGTTAGAGGGACACTGCCACTCATGAGTGTTGCTGAACATGGTTAGACACACTGCCACTCATGAGTGTTGCTGAACATGGTTAGAGACACACTGCCACTCATGAGTGTTGCTGAACATGGTTAGAGAGACACTGCCACTCATGGGTGTTGCTGAACATGGTTAGAGAGACACTGCCACTCATGAGTGTTGCTGAACATGGTTAGAGACACTGCCACTCATGAGTGTTGCTGAACATGGTTAGGGACACACTGCCACTCATGAGTGTTGCTGAACATGGTTAGAGAGACACTGCCACTCATGAGTGTTGCTGAACATGGTTAGGGACACACTGCCACTCATGAATGTTGCTGAACATGGTTAGAGACACACTGCCACTCATGAATGTTGCTGAACATGGTTAGAGACACACTGCCACTCATGAGTGTTGCTGAACATGGTTAGAGGGACACTGCCACTCATGAGTGTTGCTGAACATGGTTAGACACACTGCCACTCATGAGTGTTGCTGAACATGGTTAGAGACACACTGCCACTCATGAGTGTTGCTGAACATGGTTAGAGAGACACTGCCACTCATGGGTGTTGCTGAACATGGTTAGAGAGACACTGCCACTCATGAGTGTTGCTGAACATGGTTAGAGACACTGCCACTCATGAGTGTTGCTGAACATGGTTAGGGACACACTGCCACTCATGAGTGTTGCTGAACATGGTTAGAGAGACACTGCCACTCATGAGTGTTGCTGAACATGGTTAGAGACACACTGCCACTCATGAGTGTTGCTGAACATGGTTAGAGACACACTGCCACTCATGAGTGTTGCTGAACATGGTTAGAGACACTGCCACTCATGAGTGTTGCTGAACATGGTTAGAGAGACACTGCCACTCATGATTGTTGCTGAACATGGTTAGAGAGACACTGCCACTCATGAGTGTTGCTGAACATGGTTAGAGAGACACTGCAACTCATGAGTGTTGCTGAACATGGTTAGAGACACACTGCCACTCATGAGTGTTGCTGAACATGGTTAGAGACACTGCCACTCATGAGTGTTGCTGAACATGGTTAGAGACACACTGCCACTCATGAGTGTTGCTGAACATGGTTAGAGGGACACTGCCACTCATGAGTGTTGCTGAACATGGTTAGGGACACACTGCCTCTCATGAGTGTTGCTGAACATGGTTAGAGACACTGCCACTCATGAGTGTTGCTGAACATGGTTAGAGACACTGCCACTCATGAGTGTTGCTGAACATGGTTAGAGAGACACTGCCACTCATGAGTGTTGCTGAACATGGTTAGAGACACTGCCACTCATGAGTGTTACTGAACATGGTTAGAGACACTGCCACTCATGAGTGTTGCTGATCATGGTTAGAGACACACTGCCACTCATGAATGTTGCTGAACATGGTTAGAGACACACTGCCACTCATGAATGTTGCTGAACATGGTTAGAGACACACTGCCACTCATGAGTGTTGCTGAACATGGTTAGAGGGACACTGCCACTCATGAGTGTTGCTGAACATGGTTAGACACACTGCCACTCATGAGTGTTGCTGAACATGGTTAGAGACACACTGCCACTCATGAGTGTTGCTGAACATGGTTAGAGAGACACTGCCACTCATGGGTGTTGCTGAACATGGTTAGAGAGACACTGCCACTCATGAGTGTTGCTGAACATGGTTAGAGACACTGCCACTCATGAGTGTTGCTGAACATGGTTAGGGACACACTGCCACTCATGAGTGTTGCTGAACATGGTTAGAGAGACACTGCCACTCATGAGTGTTGCTGAACATGGTTAGAGACACACTGCCACTCATGAGTGTTGCTGAACATGGTTAGAGACACTGCCAATCATGAGTGTTGCTGAACATGGTTAGAGACACTGCCACTCATGAGTGTTGCTGAACATGGTTAGAGACACTGCCACTCATGAGTGTTGCTGAACATGGTTAGAGACACTGCCACTCATGAGTGTTGCTGAACATGGTTAGAGACACTGCCACTCATGAGTGTTGCTGAACATGGTTAGAGACACACTGCCACTCATGAGTGTTGCTGAACATGGTTAGAGAGATACTGCCACTCATGAGTGTTGCTGAACATGGTTAGAGACACACTGCCACTCATGAGTGTTGCTGAACATGGTTAGAGAGACACTGCCACTCATGAGTGTTGCTGAACATGGTTAGAGACACACTGCCACTCATGAGTGTTGCTGAACATGGTTAGAGAGACACTGCCACTCCTGAGTGTTGCTGAACATGGTTAGAGAGACACTGCCACTCATGAGTGTTGCTGAACATGGTTAGAGACACTGCCACTCATGAGTGTTGCTGAACATGGTTAGAGACACACTGCCACTCATGAGTGTTGCTGAACATGGTTAGAGACACTGCCACTCATGAGTGTTGCTGAACATGGTTAGAGACACTGCCACTCATGAGTGTTGCTGAACATGGTTAGAGACACACTGCCACTCATGAGTGTTGCTGAACATGGTTAGAGACACACTGCCACTCATGGGTGTTGCTGAACATGGTTAGAGAGACACTGCCACTCATGAGTGTTGCTGAACATGGTTAGAGACACTGCCACTCATGAGTGTTGCTGAACATGGTTAGAGAGACACTGCCACTCATGAGTGTTGCTGAACATGGTTAGAGAGACACTGCCACTCATGAATGTTGCTGAACATGGTTAGAGACACTGCCACTCATGAGTGTTGCTGAACATGATTAGAGAGACACTGCCACTCATGAGTGTTGCTGAACATGGTTAGAGAGACACTGACACTCATGAGTGTTGCTGAACATGGTTAGAGAGACACTGCCACTCATGACTGTTGCTGAACATGGTTAGAGACATACTGCCACTCATGAGTGTTGCTGAACATGGTTAGAGACACTGCCACTCATGAGTGTTGCTGAACATGGTTAGAGAGACACTGCCACTCATGAGTGTTGCTGAACATGGTTAGAGACACTGTCACTCATGAGTGTTGCTGAACATGGTTAGAGACACTGCCACTCATGAGTGTTGCTGAACATGGTTAGAGACACACTGCCACTCATGAGTGTTGCTGAACATGGTTAGAGAGACACTGCCACTCATGAGTGTTGCTGAACATGGTTAGAGAGACACTGCCACTCATGATTGTTGCTGAACATGGTTAGAGAGACACTGCCACTCATGAGTGTTGCTGAACATGGTTAGAGACACACTGCCACTCATGAGTGTTGCTGAACATGGTTAGAGACACTGCCACTCATGAGTGTTGCTGAACATGGTTAGAGACACACTGCCACTCATGAGTGTTGCTGAACATGGTTAGAGAGACACTGCCACTCATGAGTGTTGCTGAACATTGTTAGAGACACTGCCACTCATGATTGTTGCTGAACATGGTTAGAGAGACACTGCCACTCATGAGTGTTGCTGAACATGGTTAGAGACACTGCCACTCATGAGTGTTGCTGAACATGGTTAGAGACACTGCCACTCATGAGTGTTGCTGAACATGGTTAGAGACACACTGCCACTCATGAGTGTTGCTGAACATGGTTAGAGACACACTGCCACTCATGAATGTTGCTGAACATGGTTAGAGACACACTGCCACTCATGAATGTTGCTGAACATGGTTAGAGACACACTGCCACTCATTAGTGTTGCTGAACATGGTTAGAGACACTGCCACTCATGAGTGTTGCTGAACATGGTTAGAGACACACTGCCACTCATGAGTGTTGCTGAACATGGTTAGAGAGACACTGCCACTCATGAGTGTTGCTGAACATGGTTAGAGACACACTGCCACTCATGAGTGTTGCTGAACATGGTTAGAGACACTGCCACTCATGAGTGTTGCTGAACATGGTTAGAAACACTGCCACTCATGAGTGTTGCTGAACATGGTTAGACACACTGCCACTCATGAGTGTTGCTGAACATGGTTAGAGAGACACTGCCACTCATGAGTGTTGTTGAACATGGTTAGAGACACTGCCTCTCATGAGTGTTGCTGAACATGGTTAGAGACACTGCCACTCATGAGTGTTGCTGAACATGGTTAGAGAGACACTGCCACTCATGAATGTTGCTGAACATGGTTAGAGACACTGCCACTCATGAGTGTTGCTGAACATGATTAGAGAGACACTGCCACTCATGAGTGTTGCTGAACATGGTTAGAGAGACACTGACACTCATGAGTGTTGCTGAACATGGTTAGAGAGACACTGCCACTCATGACTGTTGCTGAACATGGTTAGAGACATACTGCCACTCATGAGTGTTGCTGAACATGGTTAGAGACACTGCCACTCATGAGTGTTGCTGAACATGGTTAGAGAGACACTGCCACTCATGAGTGTTGCTGAACATGGTTAGAGACACTGTCACTCATGAGTGTTGCTGAACATGGTTAGAGACACTGCCACTCATGAGTGTTGCTGAACATGGTTAGAGACACACTGCCACTCATGAGTGTTGCTGAACATGGTTAGAGAGACACTGCCACTCATGAGTGTTGCTGAACATGGTTAGAGAGACACTGCCACTCATGATTGTTGCTGAACATGGTTAGAGAGACACTGCCACTCATGAGTGTTGCTGAACATGGTTAGAGACACACTGCCACTCATGAGTGTTGCTGAACATGGTTAGAGACACTGCCACTCATGAGTGTTGCTGAACATGGTTAGAGACACACTGCCACTCATGAGTGTTGCTGAACATGGTTAGAGAGACACTGCCACTCATGAGTGTTGCTGAACATTGTTAGAGACACTGCCACTCATGATTGTTGCTGAACATGGTTAGAGAGACACTGCCACTCATGAGTGTTGCTGAACATGGTTAGAGACACTGCCACTCATGAGTGTTGCTGAACATGGTTAGAGACACTGCCACTCATGAGTGTTGCTGAACATGGTTAGAGACACACTGCCACTCATGAGTGTTGCTGAACATGGTTAGAGACACACTGCCACTCATGAATGTTGCTGAACATGGTTAGAGACACACTGCCACTCATGAATGTTGCTGAACATGGTTAGAGACACACTGCCACTCATTAGTGTTGCTGAACATGGTTAGAGACACTGCCACTCATGAGTGTTGCTGAACATGGTTAGAGACACACTGCCACTCATGAGTGTTGCTGAACATGGTTAGAGAGACACTGCCACTCATGAGTGTTGCTGAACATGGTTAGAGACACACTGCCACTCATGAGTGTTGCTGAACATGGTTAGAGACACTGCCACTCATGAGTGTTGCTGAACATGGTTAGAAACACTGCCACTCATGAGTGTTGCTGAACATGGTTAGACACACTGCCACTCATGAGTGTTGCTGAACATGGTTAGAGAGACACTGCCACTCATGAGTGTTGTTGAACATGGTTAGAGACACTGCCTCTCATGAGTGTTGCTGAACATGGTTAGAGACACTGCCACTCATGAGTGTTGCTGAACATGGTTAGAGAGACACTGCCACTCATGAGTGTTGCTGAACATGGTTAGAGAGACACTGCCACTCATGAGTGTTGCTGAACATGGTTAGAGACACTGCCACTCATGAGTGTTGCTGAACATGGTTAGAGACACTGCCTCTCATGAGTGTTGCTGAACATGGTTAGAGACACTGCCACTCATGAGTGTTGCTGAACATGGTTAGAGACACACTGCCACTCATGAGTGTTGCTGAACATGGTTAGAGAGACACTGCCACTCATGAGTGTTGCTGAACATGGTTAGAGACACTGTCACTCATGAGTGTTGCTGAACATGGTTAGAGAGACACTGCCACTCATGAGTGTTGCTTAACATGGTTAGAGACACACTGCCACTCATGAGTGTTGCTGAACATGGTTAGAGACACACTGCCACTCATGAGTGTTGCTGAACATGGTTAGAGACACTGCCACTCATGAGTGTTGCTGAACATGGTTAGAGAGACACTGCCACTCATGAGTGTTGCTGAACATGGTTAGAGACACTGCCACTCATGAGTGTTGCTGAACATGGTTAGAGACACTGCCACTCATGAGTGTTGCTGAACATGGTTAGAGACACTGCCACTCATGAGTGTTGCTGAACATGGTTAGAGACACACTGCCACTCATGAGTGTTGCTGAACATGGTTAGAGACACACTGCCACTCATGAGTGTTGCTGAACATGGTTAGAGACACTGCCACTCATGAGTGTTGCTGAACATTGTTAGACACACTGCCACTCATGAGTGTTGCTGAACATGGTTAGAGACACTGCCAATCATGAGTGTTGCTGAACATGGTTAGAGACACTGCCACTCATGAGTGTTGCTGAACATGGTTAGAGACACTGCCACTCATGAGTGTTGCTGAACATGGTTAGAGACACACTGCCACTCATGAGTGTTGCTGAACATGGTTAGAGACACTGCCACTCATGAGTGTTGCTGAACATGGTTAGAGACACACTGCCACTCATGAGTGTTGCTGAACATGGTTAGAGGGACACTGCCACTCATGAGTGTTGCTGAACATGGTTAGGGACACCCTGCCTCTCATGAGTGTTGCTGAACATGGTTAGAGACACTGCCACTCATGAGTGTTGCTGAACATGGTTAGAGACACTGCCACTCATGAGTGTTGCTGAACATGGTTAGAGAGACACTGCCACTCATGAGTGTTGCTGAACATGGTTAGAGACACTGCCACTCATGAGTGTTACTGAACATGGTTAGAAACACTGCCACTCATGAGTGTTGCTGATCATGGTTAGAGACACACTGCCACTCATGAATGTTGCTGAACATGGTTAGAGACACACTGCCACTCATGAATGTTGCTGAACATGGTTAGAGACACACTGCCACTCATGAGTGTTGCTGAACATGGTTAGAGGGACACTGCCACTCATGAGTGTTGCTGAACATGGTTAGACACACTGCCACTCATGAGTGTTGCTGAACATGGTTAGAGACACACTGCCACTCATGAGTGTTGCTGAACATGGTTAGAGAGACACTGCCACTCATGGGTGTTGCTGAACATGGTTAGAGAGACACTGCCACTCATGAGTGTTGCTGAACATGGTTAGAGACACTGCCACTCATGAGTGTTGCTGAACATGGTTAGGGACACACTGCCACTCATGAGTGTTGCTGAACATGGTTAGAGAGACACTGCCACTCATGAGTGTTGCTGAACATGGTTAGAGACACACTGCCACTCATGAATGTTGCTGAACATGGTTAGAGACACACTGCCACTCATGAATGTTGCTGAACATGGTTAGAGACACACTGCCACTCATGAGTGTTGCTGAACATGGTTAGAGGGACACTGCCACTCATGAGTGTTGCTGAACATGGTTAGACACACTGCCACTCATGAGTGTTGCTGAACATGGTTAGAGACACACTGCCACTCATGAGTGTTGCTGAACATGGTTAGAGAGACACTGCCACTCATGGGTGTTGCTGAACATGGTTAGAGAGACACTGCCACTCATGAGTGTTGCTGAACATGGTTAGAGACACTGCCACTCATGAGTGTTGCTGAACATGGTTAGGGACACACTGCCACTCATGAGTGTTGCTGAACATGGTTAGAGAGACACTGCCACTCATGAGTGTTGCTGAACATGGTTAGAGACACACTGCCACTCATGAGTGTTGCTGAACATGGTTAGAGACACACTGCCACTCATGAGTGTTGCTGAACATGGTTAGAGACACTGCCACTCATGAGTGTTGCTGAACATGGTTAGAGAGACACTGCCACTCATGATTGTTGCTGAACATGGTTAGAGAGACACTGCCACTCATGAGTGTTGCTGAACATGGTTAGAGAGACACTGCCACTCATGAGTGTTGCTGAACATGGTTAGAGACACACTGCCACTCATGAGTGTTGCTGAACATGGTTAGAGACACTGCCACTCATGAGTGTTGCTGAACATGGTTAGAGACACACTGCCACTCATGAGTGTTGCTGAACATGGTTAGAGGGACACTGCCACTCATGAGTGTTGCTGAACATGGTTAGGGACACACTGCCTCTCATGAGTGTTGCTGAACATGGTTAGAGACACTGCCACTCATGAGTGTTGCTGAACATGGTTAGAGACACTGCCACTCATGAGTGTTGCTGAACATGGTTAGAGAGACACTGCCACTCATGAGTGTTGCTGAACATGGTTAGAGACACTGCCACTCATGAGTGTTACTGAACATGGTTAGAGACACTGCCACTCATGAGTGTTGCTGATCATGGTTAGAGACACACTGCCACTCATGAATGTTGCTGAACATGGTTAGAGACACACTGCCACTCATGAATGTTGCTGAACATGGTTAGAGACACACTGCCACTCATGAGTGTTGCTGAACATGGTTAGAGGGACACTGCCACTCATGAGTGTTGCTGAACATGGTTAGACACACTGCCACTCATGAGTGTTGCTGAACATGGTTAGAGACACACTGCCACTCATGAGTGTTGCTGAACATGGTTAGAGAGACACTGCCACTCATGGGTGTTGCTGAACATGGTTAGAGAGACACTGCCACTCATGAGTGTTGCTGAACATGGTTAGAGACACTGCCACTCATGAGTGTTGCTGAACATGGTTAGGGACACACTGCCACTCATGAGTGTTGCTGAACATGGTTAGAGAGACACTGCCACTCATGAGTGTTGCTGAACATGGTTAGAGACACACTGCCACTCATGAGTGTTGCTGAACATGGTTAGAGACACTGCCAATCATGAGTGTTGCTGAACATGGTTAGAGACACTGCCACTCATGAGTGTTGCTGAACATGGTTAGAGACACTGCCACTCATGAGTGTTGCTGAACATGGTTAGCGACACTGCCACTCATGAGTGTTGCTGAACATGGTTAGAGACACTGCCACTCATGAGTGTTGCTGAACATGGTTAGAGACACACTGCCACTCATGAGTGTTGCTGAACATGGTTAGAGAGATACTGCCACTCATGAGTGTTGCTGAACATGGTTAGAGACACACTGCCACTCATGAGTGTTGCTGAACATGGTTAGAGAGACACTGCCACTCATGAGTGTTGCTGAACATGGTTAGAGACACACTGCCACTCATGAGTGTTGCTGAACATGGTTAGAGAGACACTGCCACTCCTGAGTGTTGCTGAACATGGTTAGAGAGACACTGCCACTCATGAGTGTTGCTGAACATGGTTAGAGACACTGCCACTCATGAGTGTTGCTGAACATGGTTAGAGACACACTGCCACTCATGAGTGTTGCTGAACATGGTTAGAGACACTGCCACTCATGAGTGTTGCTGAACATGGTTAGAGACACTGCCACTCATGAGTGTTGCTGAACATGGTTAGAGACACACTGCTACTCATGAGTGTTGCTGAACATGGTTAGAGACACACTGCCACTCATGGGTGTTGCTGAACATGGTTAGAGAGACACTGCCACTCATGAGTGTTGCTGAACATGGTTAGAGACACTGCCACTCATGAGTGTTGCTGAACATGGTTAGAGAGACACTGCCACTCATGAGTGTTGCTGAACATGGTTAGAGAGACACTGCCACTCATGAATGTTGCTGAACATGGTTAGAGACACTGCCACTCATGAGTGTTGCTGAACATGATTAGAGAGACACTGCCACTCATGAGTGTTGCTGAACATGGTTAGAGAGACACTGACACTCATGAGTGTTGCTGAACATGGTTAGAGAGACACTGCCACTCATGACTGTTGCTGAACATGGTTAGAGACATACTGCCACTCATGAGTGTTGCTGAACATGGTTAGAGACACTGCCACTCATGAGTGTTGCTGAACATGGTTAGAGAGACACTGCCACTCATGAGTGTTGCTGAACATGGTTAGAGACACTGTCACTCATGAGTGTTGCTGAACATGGTTAGAGACACTGCCACTCATGAGTGTTGCTGAACATGGTTAGAGACACACTGCCACTCATGAGTGTTGCTGAACATGGTTAGAGAGACACTGCCACTCATGAGTGTTGCTGAACATGGTTAGAGAGACACTGCCACTCATGATTGTTGCTGAACATGGTTAGAGAGACACTGCCACTCATGAGTGTTGCTGAACATGGTTAGAGACACACTGCCACTCATGAGTGTTGCTGAACATGGTTAGAGACACTGCCACTCATGAGTGTTGCTGAACATGGTTAGAGACACACTGCCACTCATGAGTGTTGCTGAACATGGTTAGAGAGACACTGCCACTCATGAGTGTTGCTGAACATTGTTAGAGACACTGCCACTCATGATTGTTGCTGAACATGGTTAGAGAGACACTGCCACTCATGAGTGTTGCTGAACATGGTTAGAGACACTGCCACTCATGAGTGTTGCTGAACATGGTTAGAGACACTGCCACTCATGAGTGTTGCTGAACATGGTTAGAGACACACTGCCACTCATGAGTGTTGCTGAACATGGTTAGAGACACACTGCCACTCATGAATGTTGCTGAACATGGTTAGAGACACACTGCCACTCATGAATGTTGCTGAACATGGTTAGAGACACACTGCCACTCATGAGTGTTGCTGAACATGGTTAGAGACACTGCCACTCATGAGTGTTGCTGAACATGGTTAGAGACACACTGCCACTCATGAGTGTTGCTGAACATGGTTAGAGAGACACTGCCACTCATGAGTGTTGCTGAACATGGTTAGAGACACACTGCCACTCATGAGTGTTGCTGAACATGGTTAGAGACACTGCCACTCATGAGTGTTGCTGAACATGGTTAGAAACACTGCCACTCATGAGTGTTGCTGAACATGGTTAGACACACTGCCACTCATGAGTGTTGCTGAACATGGTTAGAGAGACACTGCCACTCATGAGTGTTGTTGAACATGGTTAGAGACACTGCCTCTCATGAGTGTTGCTGAACATGGTTAGAGACACTGCCACTCATGAGTGTTGCTGAACATGGTTAGAGAGACACTGCCACTCATGAGTGTTGCTGAACATGGTTAGAGACACTGCCACTCATGAGTGTTGCTGAACATGGTTAGAGACACTGCCACTCATGAGTGTTGCTGAACATGGTTAGAGACACTGCCACTCATGAGTGTTGCTGAACATGGTTAGAGACACTGCCACTCATGAGTGTTGCTGAACATGGTTAGAGACACACTGCCACTCATGAGTGTTGCTGAACATGGTTAGAGAGATACTGCCACTCATGAGTGTTGCTGAACATGGTTAGAGACACACTGCCACTCATGAGTGTTGCTGAACATGGTTAGAGAGACACTGCCACTCATGAGTGTTGCTGAACATGGTTAGAGACACACTGCCACTCATGAGTGTTGCTGAACATGGTTAGAGAGACACTGCCACTCCTGAGTGTTGCTGAACATGGTTAGAGAGACACTGCCACTCATGAGTGTTGCTGAACATGGTTAGAGACACTGCCACTCATGAGTGTTGCTGAACATGGTTAGAGACACACTGCCACTCATGAGTGTTGCTGAACATGGTTAGAGACACTGCCACTCATGAGTGTTGCTGAACATGGTTAGAGACACTGCCACTCATGAGTGTTGCTGAACATGGTTAGAGACACACTGCTACTCATGAGTGTTGCTGAACATGGTTAGAGACACACTGCCACTCATGGGTGTTGCTGAACATGGTTAGAGAGACACTGCCACTCATGAGTGTTGCTGAACATGGTTAGAGACACTGCCACTCATGAGTGTTGCTGAACATGGTTAGAGAGACACTGCCACTCATGAGTGTTGCTGAACATGGTTAGAGAGACACTGCCACTCATGAATGTTGCTGAACATGGTTAGAGACACTGCCACTCATGAGTGTTGCTGAACATGATTAGAGAGACACTGCCACTCATGAGTGTTGCTGAACATGGTTAGAGAGACACTGACACTCATGAGTGTTGCTGAACATGGTTAGAGAGACACTGCCACTCATGACTGTTGCTGAACATGGTTAGAGACATACTGCCACTCATGAGTGTTGCTGAACATGGTTAGAGACACTGCCACTCATGAGTGTTGCTGAACATGGTTAGAGAGACACTGCCACTCATGAGTGTTGCTGAACATGGTTAGAGACACTGTCACTCATGAGTGTTGCTGAACATGGTTAGAGACACTGCCACTCATGAGTGTTGCTGAACATGGTTAGAGACACACTGCCACTCATGAGTGTTGCTGAACATGGTTAGAGAGACACTGCCACTCATGAGTGTTGCTGAACATGGTTAGAGAGACACTGCCACTCATGATTGTTGCTGAACATGGTTAGAGAGACACTGCCACTCATGAGTGTTGCTGAACATGGTTAGAGACACACTGCCACTCATGAGTGTTGCTGAACATGGTTAGAGACACTGCCACTCATGAGTGTTGCTGAACATGGTTAGAGACACACTGCCACTCATGAGTGTTGCTGAACATGGTTAGAGAGACACTGCCACTCATGAGTGTTGCTGAACATTGTTAGAGACACTGCCACTCATGATTGTTGCTGAACATGGTTAGAGAGACACTGCCACTCATGAGTGTTGCTGAACATGGTTAGAGACACTGCCACTCATGAGTGTTGCTGAACATGGTTAGAGACACTGCCACTCATGAGTGTTGCTGAACATGGTTAGAGACACACTGCCACTCATGAGTGTTGCTGAACATGGTTAGAGACACACTGCCACTCATGAATGTTGCTGAACATGGTTAGAGACACACTGCCACTCATGAATGTTGCTGAACATGGTTAGAGACACACTGCCACTCATGAGTGTTGCTGAACATGGTTAGAGACACTGCCACTCATGAGTGTTGCTGAACATGGTTAGAGACACACTGCCACTCATGAGTGTTGCTGAACATGGTTAGAGAGACACTGCCACTCATGAGTGTTGCTGAACATGGTTAGAGACACACTGCCACTCATGAGTGTTGCTGAACATGGTTAGAGACACTGCCACTCATGAGTGTTGCTGAACATGGTTAGAAACACTGCCACTCATGAGTGTTGCTGAACATGGTTAGACACACTGCCACTCATGAGTGTTGCTGAACATGGTTAGAGAGACACTGCCACTCATGAGTGTTGTTGAACATGGTTAGAGACACTGCCTCTCATGAGTGTTGCTGAACATGGTTAGAGACACTGCCACTCATGAGTGTTGCTGAACATGGTTAGAGAGACACTGCCACTCATGAGTGTTGCTGAACATGGTTAGAGAGACACTGCCACTCATGAGTGTTGCTGAACATGGTTAGAGACACTGCCACTCATGAGTGTTGCTGAACATGGTTAGAGACACTGCCTCTCATGAGTGTTGCTGAACATGGTTAGAGAGACACTGCCACTCATGAGTGTTGCTGAACATGGTTAGAGACACTGTCACTCATGAGTGTTGCTGAACATGGTTAGAGAGACACTGCCACTCATGAGTGTTGCTGAACATGGTTAGAGACACACTGCCACTCATGAGTGTTGCTGAACATGGTTAGAGACACACTGCCACTCATGAGTGTTGCTGAACATGGTTAGAGACACTGCCACTCATGAGTGTTGCTGAACATGGTTAGAGAGACACTGCCACTCATGAGTGTTGCTGAACATGGTTAGAGACACTGCCACTCATGAGTGTTGCTGAACATGGTTAGAGACACTGCCACTCATGAGTGTTGCTGAACATGGTTAGAGACACTGCCACTCATGAGTGTTGCTGAACATGGTTAGAGACACACTGCCACTCATGAGTGTTGCTGAACATGGTTAGAGACACACTGCCACTCATGAGTGTTGCTGAACATGGTTAGAGACACTGCCACTCATGAGTGTTGCTGAACATTGTTAGACACACTGCCACTCATGAGTGTTGCTGAACATGGTTAGAGACACTGCCACTCATGAGTGTTGCTGAACATGGTTAGAGACACACTGCCACTCATGAATGTTGCTGAACATGGTTAGAGACACACTGCCACTCATGAGTGTTGCTGAACATGGTTAGAGGGACACTGCCACTCATGAGTGTTGCTGAACATGGTTAGACACACTGCCACTCATGAGTGTTGCTGAACATGGTTAGAGACACACTGCCACTCATGAGTGTTGCTGAACATGGTTAGAGAGACACTGCCACTCATGGGTGTTGCTGAACATGGTTAGAGAGACACTGCCACTCATGAGTGTTGCTGAACATGGTTAGAGACACTGCCACTCATGAGTGTTGCTGAACATGGTTAGGGACACACTGCCACTCATGAGTGTTGCTGAACATGGTTAGAGAGACACTGCCACTCATGAGTGTTGCTGAACATGGTTAGAGACACACTGCCACTCATGAGTGTTGCTGAACATGGTTAGAGACACACTGCCACTCATGAGTGTTGCTGAACATGGTTAGAGACACTGCCACTCATGAGTGTTGCTGAACATGGTTAGAGAGACACTGCCACTCATGATTGTTGCTGAACATGGTTAGAGAGACACTGCCACTCATGAGTGTTGCTGAACATGGTTAGAGAGACACTGCCACTCATGAGTGTTGCTGAACATGGTTAGAGACACACTGCCACTCATGAGTGTTGCTGAACATGGTTAGAGACACTGCCACTCATGAGTGTTGCTGAACATGGTTAGAGACACACTGCCACTCATGAGTGTTGCTGAACATGGTTAGAGGGACACTGCCACTCATGAGTGTTGCTGAACATGGTTAGGGACACACTGCCTCTCATGAGTGTTGCTGAACATGGTTAGAGACACTGCCACTCATGAGTGTTGCTGAACATGGTTAGAGACACTGCCACTCATGAGTGTTGCTGAACATGGTTAGAGAGACACTGCCACTCATGAGTGTTGCTGAACATGGTTAGAGACACTGCCACTCATGAGTGTTACTGAACATGGTTAGAGACACTGCCACTCATGAGTGTTGCTGATCATGGTTAGAGACACACTGCCACTCATGAATGTTGCTGAACATGGTTAGAGACACACTGCCACTCATGAATGTTGCTGAACATGGTTAGAGACACACTGCCACTCATGAGTGTTGCTGAACATGGTTAGAGGGACACTGCCACTCATGAGTGTTGCTGAACATGGTTAGACACACTGCCACTCATGAGTGTTGCTGAACATGGTTAGAGACACACTGCCACTCATGAGTGTTGCTGAACATGGTTAGAGAGACACTGCCACTCATGGGTGTTGCTGAACATGGTTAGAGAGACACTGCCACTCATGAGTGTTGCTGAACATGGTTAGAGACACTGCCACTCATGAGTGTTGCTGAACATGGTTAGGGACACACTGCCACTCATGAGTGTTGCTGAACATGGTTAGAGAGACACTGCCACTCATGAGTGTTGCTGAACATGGTTAGAGACACACTGCCACTCATGAGTGTTGCTGAACATGGTTAGAGACACTGCCAATCATGAGTGTTGCTGAACATGGTTAGAGACACTGCCACTCATGAGTGTTGCTGAACATGGTTAGAGACACTGCCACTCATGAGTGTTGCTGAACATGGTTAGAGACACTGCCACTCATGAGTGTTGCTGAACATGGTTAGAGACACTGCCACTCATGAGTGTTGCTGAACATGGTTAGAGACACACTGCCACTCATGAGTGTTGCTGAACATGGTTAGAGAGATACTGCCACTCATGAGTGTTGCTGAACATGGTTAGAGACACACTGCCACTCATGAGTGTTGCTGAACATGGTTAGAGAGACACTGCCACTCATGAGTGTTGCTGAACATGGTTAGAGACACACTGCCACTCATGAGTGTTGCTGAACATGGTTAGAGAGACACTGCCACTCCTGAGTGTTGCTGAACATGGTTAGAGAGACACTGCCACTCATGAGTGTTGCTGAACATGGTTAGAGACACTGCCACTCATGAGTGTTGCTGAACATGGTTAGAGACACACTGCCACTCATGAGTGTTGCTGAACATGGTTAGAGACACTGCCACTCATGAGTGTTGCTGAACATGGTTAGAGACACTGCCACTCATGAGTGTTGCTGAACATGGTTAGAGACACACTGCTACTCATGAGTGTTGCTGAACATGGTTAGAGACACACTGCCACTCATGGGTGTTGCTGAACATGGTTAGAGAGACACTGCCACTCATGAGTGTTGCTGAACATGGTTAGAGACACTGCCACTCATGAGTGTTGCTGAACATGGTTAGAGAGACACTGCCACTCATGAGTGTTGCTGAACATGGTTAGAGAGACACTGCCACTCATGAATGTTGCTGAACATGGTTAGAGACACTGCCACTCATGAGTGTTGCTGAACATGATTAGAGAGACACTGCCACTCATGAGTGTTGCTGAACATGGTTAGAGAGACACTGACACTCATGAGTGTTGCTGAACATGGTTAGAGAGACACTGCCACTCATGACTGTTGCTGAACATGGTTAGAGACATACTGCCACTCATGAGTGTTGCTGAACATGGTTAGAGACACTGCCACTCATGAGTGTTGCTGAACATGGTTAGAGAGACACTGCCACTCATGAGTGTTGCTGAACATGGTTAGAGACACTGTCACTCATGAGTGTTGCTGAACATGGTTAGAGACACTGCCACTCATGAGTGTTGCTGAACATGGTTAGAGACACACTGCCACTCATGAGTATTGCTGAACATGGTTAGAGAGACACTGCCACTCATGATTGTTGCTGAACATGGTTAGAGAGACACTGCCACTCATGATTGTTGCTGAACATGGTTAGAGAGACACTGCCACTCATGAGTGTTGCTGAACATGGTTAGAGACACACTGCCACTCATGAGTGTTGCTGAACATGGTTAGAGACACTGCCACTCATGAGTGTTGCTGAACATGGTTAGAGACACACTGCCACTCATGAGTGTTGCTGAACATGGTTAGAGAGACACTGCCACTCATGAGTGTTGCTGAACATTGTTAGAGACACTGCCACTCATGATTGTTGCTGAACATGGTTAGAGAGACACTGCCACTCATGAGTGTTGCTGAACATGGTTAGAGACACTGCCACTCATGAGTGTTGCTGAACATGGTTAGAGACACTGCCACTCATGAGTGTTGCTGAACATGGTTAGAGACACACTGCCACTCATGAGTGTTGCTGAACATGGTTAGAGACACACTGCCACTCATGAATGTTGCTGAACATGGTTAGAGACACACTGCCACTCATGAATGTTGCTGAACATGGTTAGAGACACACTGCCACTCATGAGTGTTGCTGAACATGGTTAGAGACACTGCCACTCATGAGTGTTGCTGAACATGGTTAGAGACACACTGCCACTCATGAGTGTTGCTGAACATGGTTAGAGAGACACTGCCACTCATGAGTGTTGCTGAACATGGTTAGAGACACACTGCCACTCATGAGTGTTGCTGAACATGGTTAGAGACACTGCCACTCATGAGTGTTGCTGAACATGGTTAGAAACACTGCCACTCATGAGTGTTGCTGAACATGGTTAGACACACTGCCACTCATGAGTGTTGCTGAACATGGTTAGAGAGACACTGCCACTCATGAGTGTTGTTGAACATGGTTAGAGACACTGCCTCTCATGAGTGTTGCTGAACATGGTTAGAGACACTGCCACTCATGAGTGTTGCTGAACATGGTTAGAGAGACACTGCCACTCATGAGTGTTGCTGAACATGGTTAGAGAGACACTGCCACTCATGAGTGTTGCTGAACATGGTTAGAGACACTGCCACTCATGAGTGTTGCTGAACATGGTTAGAGACACTGCCTCTCATGAGTGTTGCTGAACATGGTTAGAGAGACACTGCCACTCATGAGTGTTGCTGAACATGGTTAGAGACACTGTCACTCATGAGTGTTGCTGAACATGGTTAGAGAGACACTGCCACTCATGAGTGTTGCTGAACATGGTTAGAGACACACTGCCACTCATGAGTGTTGCTGAACATGGTTAGAGACACACTGCCACTCATGAGTGTTGCTGAACATGGTTAGAGACACTGCCACTCATGAGTGTTGCTGAACATGGTTAGAGAGACACTGCCACTCATGAGTGTTGCTGAACATGGTTAGAGACACTGCCACTCATGAGTGTTGCTGAACATGGTTAGAGACACTGCCACTCATGAGTGTTGCTGAACATGGTTAGAGACACTGCCACTCATGAGTGTTGCTGAACATGGTTAGAGACACACTGCCACTCATGAGTGTTGCTGAACATGGTTAGAGACACACTGCCACTCATGAGTGTTGCTGAACATGGTTAGAGACACTGCCACTCATGAGTGTTGCTGAACATTGTTAGACACACTGCCACTCATGAGTGTTGCTGAACATGGTTAGAGACACTGCCACTCATGAGTGTTGCTGAACATGGTTAGAGACACACTGCCACTCATGAATGTTGCTGAACATGGTTAGGGACACTGCCACTCATGAGTGTTGCTGAACATGGTTAGAGACACACTGCCACTCATGAGTGTTGCTGAACATGGTTAGAGACACACTGCCACTCATGGGTGTTGCAGAACATGGTTAGACACACTGCCACTCATGAGTGTTGCTGAACATGGTTAGAGACACACTGCCACTCATGAGTGTTGCTGAACATGGTTAGAGACACTGCCACTCATGAGTGTTGCTGAACATGGTTAGAGACACTGCCACTCATGAGTGTTTCTGAACATGGTTAGAGGGACACTGCCACTCATGAGTGTTGCTGAACATGGTTAGGGACACACTGCCACTCATGAGTGTTGCTGAACATGGTTAGAGGGACACTGCCAGTCATGAGTCTTGCTGAACATGGTTAGAGAGACACTGCCACTCATGAGTGTTGCTGAACATGGTTAGAGAGACACTGCCACTCATGAGTGTTGCTGAACATGGTTAGAGACACTGCCACTCATGAGTGTTGCTGAACATGGTTAGAGAGACACTGCCACTCATGAGTGTTGCTGAACATGGTTAGAGAGACACTGCCACTCATGAGTGTTGCTGAACATGGTTAGAGACACTGCCACTCATGAGTGTTGCTGAACATGGTTAGAGACACTGCCACTCATGAGTGTTGCTGAACATGGTTAGAGACACTGCCACTCATGAGTGTTGCTGAACATGGTTAGAGACACACTGCCACTCATGAGTGTTGCTGAACATGGTTAGAGACACTGCCAATCATGAGTGTTGCTGAACATGGTTAGAGACACTGCCACTCATGAGTGTTGCTGAACATGGTTAGAGACACTGCCACTCATGAGTGTTGCTGAACATGGTTAGAGACACTGCCACTCATGAGTGTTGCTGAACATGGTTAGAGACACTGCCACTCATGAGTGTTGCTGAACATGGTTAGAGACACACTGCCACTCATGAGTGTTGCTGAACATGGTTAGAGAGACACTGCCACTCATGAGTGTTGCTGAACATGGTTAGAGACACACTGCCACTCATGAGTGTTGCTGAACATGGTTAGAGAGACACTGCCACTCATGAGTGTTGCTGAACATGGTTAGAGACACACTGCCACTCATGAGTGTTGCTGAACATGGTTAGAGAGACACTGCCACTCATGAGTGTTGCTGAACATGGTTAGAGAGACACTGCCACTCATGAGTGTTGCTGAACATGGTTAGAGACACTGCCACTCATGAGTGTTGCTGAACATGGTTAGAGACACACTGCCACTCATGAGTGTTGTTGAACATGGTTAGAGACACTGCCACTCATGAGTGTTGCTGAACATGGTTAGAGACACTGCCACTCATGAGTGTTGCTGAACATGGTTAGAGCCACACTGCCACTCATGAGTGTTGCTGAACATGGTTAGAGACACTGCCACTCATGAGTGTTGCTGAACATGGTTAGAGACACACTGCCACTCATGAGTGTTGCTGAACATGGTTAGAGACACACTGCCACTCATGGGTGTTGCTGAACATGGTTAGAGAGACACTGCCACTCATGAGTGTTGCTGAACATGGTTAGAGACACTGCCACTCATGAGTGTTGCTGAACATGGTTAGAGAGACACTGCCACTCATGAGTGTTGCTGAACATGGTTAGAGAGACACTGCCACTCATGAGTGTTGCTGAACATGGTTAGAGACACACTGCCACTCATGAGTGTTGCTGAACATGGTTAGAGAGACACTGCCACTCATGAGTGTTGCTGAACATGGTTAGAGACACACTGCCACTCATGAGTGTTGCTGAACATGGTTAGAGAGACACTGCCACTCCTGAGTGTTGCTGAACATGGTTAGAGAGACACTGCCACTCATGAGTGTTGCTGAACATGGTTAGAGACACTGCCACTCATGAGTGTTGCTGAACATGGTTAGAGACACACTGCCACTCATGAGTGTTGCTGAACATGGTTAGAGACACTGCCACTCATGAGTGTTGCTGAACATGGTTAGAGACACTGCCACTCATGAGTGTTGCTGAACATGGTTAGAGACACACTGCCACTCATGAGTGTTGCTGAACATGGTTAGAGACACTGCCACTCATGAGTGTTGCTGAACATGGTTAGAGACACACTGCCACTCATGAGTGTTGCTGAACATGGTTAGAGACACACTGCCACTCATGGGTGTTGCTGAACATGGTTAGAGAGACACTGCCACTCATGAGTGTTGCTGAACATGGTTAGAGACACTGCCACTCATGAGTGTTGCTGAACATGGTTAGAGACACTGCCACTCATGACTGTTGCTGAACATGGTTAGAGACACTGCCACTCATGACTGTTGCTGAACATGGTTAGAGACACTGCCACTCATGAGTGTTGCTGAACATGGTTAGAGAGACACTGCCACTCATGAGTGTTGCTGAACATGGTTAGAGACACTGCCACTCATGACTGTTGCTGAACATGGTTAGAGACACTGCCACTCATGAGTGTTACTGAACAGGGTTAGAGACACACTGCCACTCATGAGTGTTGCTGAACATGGTTAGAGAGACACTGCCACTCATGAGTGTTGCTGAACATGGTTAGAGAGACACTGCCACTAATGAGTGTTACTGAACATGGTTAGAGACACTGCCACTCATGAGTGTTACTGAACATGGTTAGAGACACACTGCCACTCATGAGTGTTGCTGAACATGGTTAGAGGGACACTGCCACTCATGAGTGTTGCTGAACATGATTAGAGACACTGCCACTCATGAGTGTTGCTGAACATGGTTAGAGACACTGCCACTCATGAGTGTTGCTGAACATGGTTAGAGACACTGCCACTCATGAGTGTTGCTGAACATGGTTAGAGACACTGCCACTCATGAGTGTTGCTGAACATGGTTAGAGACACACTGCCACTCATGAGTGTTGCTGAACATGGTTAGAGACACACTGCCACTCATGAGTGTTGCTGAACATGGTTAGTGACACACTGCCACTCATGAGTGTTGCTGAACATGCTTAGAGACACACTGCCACTCATGAGTGTTGCTGAACATGGTTAGAGACACTGCCACTCATGAGTGTTGCTGAACATGGTTAGAGAGACACTGCCACTCATGAGTGTTGCTGAACATGGTTAGAGACACTGCCACTCATGAGTGTTGCTGAACATGGTTAGAGACACACTGCCACTCATGAGTGTTGCTGAACATGGTTAGAGACACACTGCCACTCATGAGTGTTGCTGAACATGGTTAGAGAGACACTGCCACTCATGAGTATTGCTGAACATGGTTAGAGACACTGCCACTCATG
The DNA here is from genome assembly GCA_028752905.1 of Cladorhizidae sp. MBARI D1340-BT2. Classification (NCBI taxonomy): domain Eukaryota; kingdom Metazoa; phylum Porifera; class Demospongiae; order Poecilosclerida; family Cladorhizidae; species Cladorhizidae sp. MBARI D1340-BT2. The sequence goes on from JAQNBH010000005.1 coordinate 868,667, forward strand.
AGTGTTGCTGAACATGGTTAGAGACACACTGCCACTCATGAGTGTTGCTGAACATGGTTAGAGACACTGCCACTCATGAGTGTTGCTGAACATGGTTAGAGACACTGCCACTCATGAGTGTTGCTGAACATGGTTAGAGACACACTGCCACTCATGAGTGTTGCTGAACATGGTTAGAGACACTGCCACTCATGAGTGTTGCTGAACATGGTTAGAGACACTGCCACTCATGAGTGTTGCTGAACATGGTTAGAGACACACTGCCACTCATGAGTGTTGCTGAACATGGTTAGAGACACTGCCACTCATGAGTGTTGCTGAACATGGTTAGAGACACACTGCCACTCATGAGTGTTGCTGAACATGGTTAGAGACACACTGCCACTCATGGGTGTTGCTGAACATGGTTAGAGAGACACTGCCACTCATGAGTGTTGCTGAACATGGTTAGAGACACTGCCACTCATGAGTGTTGCTGAACATGGTTAGAGAGACACTGCCACTCATGAGTGTTGCTGAACATGGTTAGAGAGACACTGCCACTCATGAATGTTGCTGAACATGGTTAGAGACACTGCCACTCATGAGTGTTGCTGAACATGGTTAGAAACACACTGCCACTCATGATTGTTGCTGAACATGGTTAGAGAGACACTGCCACTCATGAGTGTTGCTGAACATGGTTAGAGACACTGCCACTCATGAGTGTTGCTGAACATGGTTAGAGACACTGCCACTCATGAGTGTTGCTGAACATGGTTAGAGAGACACTGCCACTCATGAGTGTTGCTGAACATGGTTAGAGAGACACTGACACTCATGAGTGTTGCTGAACATGGTTAGAGAGACACTGCCACTCATGACTGTTGCTGAACATGGTTAGAGACATACTGCCACTCATGAGTGTTGCTGAACATGGTTAGAGACACTGCCACTCATGAGTGTTGCTGAACATGGTTAGAGAGACACTGCCACTCATGAGTGTTGCTGAACATGGTTAGAGACACTGTCACTCATGAGTGTTGCTGAACATGGTTAGAGACACTGCCACTCATGAGTGTTGCTGAACATGGTTAGAGACACACTGCCACTCATGAGTGTTGCTGAACATGGTTAGAGAGACACTGCCACTCATGAGTGTTGCTGAACATGGTTAGAGAGACACTGCCACTCATGATTGTTGCTGAACATGGTTAGAGAGACACTGCCACTCATGAGTGTTGCTGAACATGGTTAGAGACACACTGCCACTCATGAGTGTTGCTGAATATGGTTAGAGGCACTGCCACTCATGAGTGTTGCTGAACATGGTTAGAGACACACTGCCACTCATGAGTGTTGCTGAACATGGTTAGAGAGACACTGCCACTCATGAGTGTTGCTGAACATGGTTAGAGACACTGCCACTCATGATTGTTGCTGAACATGGTTAGAGAGACACTGCCACTCATGAGTGTTGCTGAACATGGTTAGAGACACTGCCACTCATGAGTGTTGCTGAACATGGTTAGAGACACTGCCACTCATGAGTGTTGCTGAACATGGTTAGAGACACACTGCCACTCATGAGTGTTGCTGAACATGGTTAGAGACACACTGCCACTCATGAATGTTGCTTAACATGGTTAGAGACACACTGCCACTCATGAATGTTGCTGAACATGGTTAGAGACACACTGCCACTCATGAGTGTTGCTGAACATGGTCAGAGACACTGCCACTCATGAGTGTTGCTGAACATGGTTAGAGACACACTGCCACTCATGAGTGTTGCTGAACATGGTTAGAGAGACACTGCCACTCATGAGTGTTGCTGAACATGGTTAGAGACACACTGCCACTCATGAGTGTTGCTGAACATGGTTAGAGACACTGCCACTCATGAGTGTTGCTGAACATGGTTAGAAACACTGCCACTCATGAGTGTTGCTGAACATGGTTAGACACACTGCCACTCATGAGTGTTGCTGAACATGGTTAGAGAGACACTGCCACTCATGAGTGTTGCTGAACATGGTTAGAGACACTGCCACTCATGAGTGTTGCTGAACATGGTTAGAGACACTGCCACTCATGAGTGTTGCTGAACATGGTTAGAGAGACACTGCCACTCATGAGTGTTGCTGAACATGGTTAGAGAGACACTGCCACTCATGAGTGTTGCTGAACATGGTTAGAGACACTGCCACTCATGAGTGTTGCTGAACATGGTTAGAGACACTGCCACTCATGAGTGTTGCTGAACATGGTTAGAGAGACACTGCCACTCATGAGTGTTGCTGAACATGGTTAGAGACACTGTCACTCATGAGGTGTTGCTGAACATGGTTAGAGAGACACTGCCACTCATGAGTGTTGCTGAACATGGTTAGAGACACACTGCCACACATGAGTGTTGCTGAACATGGTTAGAGACACACTGCCACTCATGAGTGTTGCTGAACATGGTTAGAGACACTGCCACTCATGAGTGTTGCTGAACATGGTTAGAGACACTGCCACTCATGAGTTTTGCTGAACATGGTTAGAGACACTGCCACTCATGAGTGTTGCTGAACATGGTTAGAGACACACTGCCACTCATGAGCGTTGCTGAACATGGTTAGAGACACACTGCCACTCATGTGTGTTGCTGAACATGGTTAGAGACACACTGCCACTCATGAGTGTTGCTGAACATGGTTAGAGACACTGCCACTCATGAGTGTTGCTGAACATGGTTAGAGAGACACTGCCACTCATGAGTGTTGCTGAACATGGTTAGAGACACTGCCACTCATGAGTGTTGCTGAACATGGTTAGAGACACTGCCACTCATGAGTGTTGCTGAACATGGTTAGAGACACTGCCACTCATGAGTGTTGCTGAACATGGTTAGAGACACACTGCCACTCATGAGTGTTGCTGAACATGGTTAGAGACACACTGCCACTCATGAGTGTTGCTGAACATGGTTAGAGACACTGCCACTCATGAGTGTTGCTGAACATTGTTAGACACACTGCCACTCATGAGTGTTGCTGAACATGGTTAGAGACACTGCCACTCATGAGTGTTGCTGAACATGGTTAGAGACACACTGCCACTCATGAATGTTGCTGAACATGGTTAGGGACACTGCCACTCATGAGTGTTGCTGAACATGGTTAGAGACACACTGCCACTCATGAGTGTTGCTGAACATGGTTAGAGACACACTGCCACTCATGGGTGTTGCTGAACATGGTTAGACACACTGCCACTCATGAGTGTTACTGAACATGGTTAGAGACACCATGCCACTCATGAGTGTTGCTGAACATGGTTAGAGACACACTGCCACTCATGGGTGTTGCTGAACATGGTTAGAGAGACACTGCCACTCATGAGTGTTGCTGAACATGGTTAGAGACACTGCCACTCATGAGTGTTGCTGAACATGGTTAGAGACACACTGCCACTCATGAGTGTTGCTGAACATGGTTAGAGACACACTGCCACTCATGAGTGTTGCTGAACATGGTTAGAGACACACTGCCACTCATGAGTGTTGCTGAACATGGTTAGAGACACACTGCCACTCATGAGTGTTGCTGAACATGGTTAGAGACACTGCCACTCATGAGTGTTGCTGAACATGGTTAGAGAGACACTGCCACTCATGACTGTTGCTGAACATGGTTAGAGACACTGCCACTCATGAGTGTTGCTGAACATGGTTAGAGACACACTGCCACTCATGAGTGTTGCTGAACATGGTTAGAGACACACTGCCACTCATGAGTGTTGCTGAACATGGTTAGAGACACACTGCCACTCATGAGTGTTGCTGAACATGGTTAGAGACACACTGCCACTCATGAGTGTTGCTGAACATGGTTAGAGAGACACTGACACTCATGAGTGTTGCTGAACATGGTTAGAGAGACACTGCCACTCATGACTGTTGCTGAACATGGTTAGAGACATACTGCCACTCATGAGTGTTGCTGAACATGGTTAGAGACACTGCCACTCATGAGTGTTGCTGAACATGGTTAGAGAGACACTGCCACTCATGAGTGTTGCTGAACATGGTTAGAGACACTGTCACTCATGAGTGTTGCTGAACATGGTTAGAGACACTGCCACTCATGAGTGTTGCTGAACATGGTTAGAGACACACTGCCACTCATGAGTGTTGCTGAACATGGTTAGAGAGACACTGCCACTCATGAGTGTTGCTGAACATGGTTAGAGAGACACTGCCACTCATGATTGTTGCTGAACATGGTTAGAGAGACACTGCCACTCATGAGTGTTGCTGAACATGGTTAGAGACACACTGCCACTCATGAGTGTTGCTGAATATGGTTAGAGGCACTGCCACTCATGAGTGTTGCTGAACATGGTTAGAGACACACTGCCACTCATGAGTGTTGCTGAACATGGTTAGAGAGACACTGCCACTCATGAGTGTTGCTGAACATGGTTAGAGACACTGCCACTCATGATTGTTGCTGAACATGGTTAGAGAGACACTGCCACTCATGAGTGTTGCTGAACATGGTTAGAGACACTGCCACTCATGAGTGTTGCTGAACATGGTTAGAGACACTGCCACTCATGAGTGTTGCTGAACATGGTTAGAGACACACTGCCACTCATGAGTGTTGCTGAACATGGTTAGAGACACACTGCCACTCATGAATGTTGCTTAACATGGTTAGAGACACACTGCCACTCATGAATGTTGCTGAACATGGTTAGAGACACACTGCCACTCATGAGTGTTGCTGAACATGGTCAGAGACACTGCCACTCATGAGTGTTGCTGAACATGGTTAGAGACACACTGCCACTCATGAGTGTTGCTGAACATGGTTAGAGAGACACTGCCACTCATGAGTGTTGCTGAACATGGTTAGAGACACACTGCCACTCATGAGTGTTGCTGAACATGGTTAGAGACACTGCCACTCATGAGTGTTGCTGAACATGGTTAGAAACACTGCCACTCATGAGTGTTGCTGAACATGGTTAGACACACTGCCACTCATGAGTGTTGCTGAACATGGTTAGAGAGACACTGCCACTCATGAGTGTTGCTGAACATGGTTAGAGACACTGCCACTCATGAGTGTTGCTGAACATGGTTAGAGACACTGCCACTCATGAGTGTTGCTGAACATGGTTAGAGAGACACTGCCACTCATGAGTGTTGCTGAACATGGTTAGAGAGACACTGCCACTCATGAGTGTTGCTGAACATGGTTAGAGACACTGCCACTCATGAGTGTTGCTGAACATGGTTAGAGACACTGCCACTCATGAGTGTTGCTGAACATGGTTAGAGAGACACTGCCACTCATGAGTGTTGCTGAACATGGTTAGAGACACTGTCACTCATGAGGTGTTGCTGAACATGGTTAGAGAGACACTGCCACTCATGAGTGTTGCTGAACATGGTTAGAGACACACTGCCACACATGAGTGTTGCTGAACATGGTTAGAGACACACTGCCACTCATGAGTGTTGCTGAACATGGTTAGAGACACTGCCACTCATGAGTGTTGCTGAACATGGTTAGAGACACTGCCACTCATGAGTTTTGCTGAACATGGTTAGAGACACTGCCACTCATGAGTGTTGCTGAACATGGTTAGAGACACACTGCCACTCATGAGCGTTGCTGAACATGGTTAGAGACACACTGCCACTCATGTGTGTTGCTGAACATGGTTAGAGACACACTGCCACTCATGAGTGTTGCTGAACATGGTTAGAGACACTGCCACTCATGAGTGTTGCTGAACATGGTTAGAGAGACACTGCCACTCATGAGTGTTGCTGAACATGGTTAGAGACACTGCCACTCATGAGTGTTGCTGAACATGGTTAGAGACACTGCCACTCATGAGTGTTGCTGAACATGGTTAGAGACACTGCCACTCATGAGTGTTGCTGAACATGGTTAGAGACACACTGCCACTCATGAGTGTTGCTGAACATGGTTAGAGACACACTGCCACTCATGAGTGTTGCTGAACATGGTTAGAGACACTGCCACTCATGAGTGTTGCTGAACATTGTTAGACACACTGCCACTCATGAGTGTTGCTGAACATGGTTAGAGACACTGCCACTCATGAGTGTTGCTGAACATGGTTAGAGACACACTGCCACTCATGAATGTTGCTGAACATGGTTAGGGACACTGCCACTCATGAGTGTTGCTGAACATGGTTAGAGACACACTGCCACTCATGAGTGTTGCTGAACATGGTTAGAGACACACTGCCACTCATGGGTGTTGCTGAACATGGTTAGACACACTGCCACTCATGAGTGTTGCTGAACATGGTTAGAGACACCATGCCACTCATGAGTGTTGCTGAACATGGTTAGAGACACACTGCCACTCATGGGTGTTGCTGAACATGGTTAGAGAGACACTGCCACTCATGAGTGTTGCTGAACATGGTTAGAGACACTGCCACTCATGAGTGTTGCTGAACATGGTTAGAGACACACTGCCACTCATGAGTGTTGCTGAACATGGTTAGAGACACACTGCCACTCATGAGTGTTGCTGAACATGGTTAGAGACACACTGCCACTCATGAGTGTTGCTGAACATGGTTAGAGACACACTGCCACTCATGAGTGTTGCTGAACATGGTTAGAGACACTGCCACTCATGAGTGTTGCTGAACATGGTTAGAGAGACACTGCCACTCATGAGTGTTGCTGAACATGGTTAGAGAGACACTGCCACTCATGAGTGTTGCTGAACATGGTTAGAGAGACACTGCCACTCATGAGTGTTGCTGAACATGGTTAGAGACACTGCCACTCATGAGTGTTGCTGAACATGGTTAGAGACACACTGCCACTCATGAGTGTTGCTGAACATGGTTAGAGGGACACTGCCACTCATGAGTGTTGCTGAACATGGTTAGGGACACACTGCCTATCATGAGTGTTGCTGAACATGGTTAGAGACACTGCCACTCATGAGTGTTGCTGAACATGGTTAGAGACACTGCCACTCATGAGTGTTGCTGAACATGGTTAGAGAGACACTGCCACTCATGAGTGTTGCTGAACATGGTTAGAGACACTGCCACTCATGAGTGTTACTGAACATGGTTAGAGACACTGCCACTCATGAGTGTTGCTGAACATGGTTAGAGACACACTGCCACTCATGAATGTTGCTGAACATGGTTAGAGACACACTGCCACTCATGAATGTTGCTGAACATGGTTAGAGACACACTGCCACTCATGAGTGTTGCTGAACATGGTTAGAGGGACACTGCCACTCATGAGTGTTGCTGAACATGGTTAGACACACTGCCACTCATGAGTGTTGCTGAACATGGTTAGAGACACACTGCCACTCATGAGTGTTGCTGAACATGGTTAGAGAGACACTGCCACTCATGGGTGTTGCTGAACATGGTTAGAGAGACACTGCCACTCATGAGTGTTGCTGAACATGGTTAGAGACACTGCCACTCATGAGTGTTGCTGAACATGGTTAGGGACACACTGCCACTCATGAGTGTTGCTGAACATGGTTAGAGAGACACTGCCATTCATGAGTGTTGCTGAACATGGTTAGAGACACACTGCCACTCATGAGTGTTGCTGAACATGGTTAGAGACACTGCCAATCATGAGTGTTGCTGAACATGGTTAGAGACACTGCCACTCATGAGTGTTGCTGAACATGGTTAGAGACACTGCCACTCATGAGTGTTGCTGAACATGGTTAGAGACACTGCCACTCATGAGTGTTGCTGAACATGGTTAGAGACACTGCCACTCATGAGTGTTGCTGAACATGGTTAGAGACACACTGCCACTCATGAGTGTTGCTGAACATGGTTAGAGAGATACTGCCACTCATGAGTGTTGCTGAACATGGTTAGAGACACACTGCCACTCATGAGTGTTGCTGAACATGGTTAGAGAGACACTGCCACTCATGAGTGTTGCTGAACATGGTTAGAGACACACTGCCACTCATGAGTGTTGCTGAACATGGTTAGAGAGACACTGCCACTCCTGAGTGTTGCTGAACATGGTTAGAGAGACACTGCCACTCATGAGTGTTGCTGAACATGGTTAGAGACACTGCCACTCATGAGTGTTGCTGAACATGGTTAGAGACACACTGCCACTCATGAGTGTTGCTGAACATGGTTAGAGACACTGCCACTCATCAGTGTTGCTGAACATGGTTAGAGACACTGCCACTCATGAGTGTTGCTGAACATGGTTAGAGACACACTGCCACTCATGAGTGTTGCTGAACATGGTTAGAGACACACTGCCACTCATGGGTGTTGCTGAACATGGTTAGAGAGACACTGCCACTCATGAGTGTTGCTGAACATGGTTAGAGACACTGCCACTCATGAGTGTTGCTGAACATGGTTAGAGAGACACTGCCACTCATGAGTGTTGCTGAACATGGTTAGAGAGACACTGCCACTCATGAATGTTGCTGAACATGGTTAGAGACACTGCCACTCATGAGTGTTGCTGAACATGATTAGAGAGACACTGCCACTCATGAGTGTTGCTGAACATGGTTAGAGAGACACTGACACTCATGAGTGTTGCTGAACATGGTTAGAGAGACACTGCCACTCATGACTGTTGCTGAACATGGTTAGAGACATACTGCCACTCATGAGTGTTGCTGAACATGGTTAGAGACACTGCCACTCATGAGTGTTGCTGAACATGGTTAGAGAGACACTGCCACTCATGAGTGTTGCTGAACATGGTTAGAGACACTGTCACTCATGAGTGTTGCTGAACATGGTTAGAGACACTGCCACTCATGAGTGTTGCTGAACATGGTTAGAGACACACTGCCACTCATGAGTGTTGCTGAACATGGTTAGAGAGACACTGCCACTCATGAGTGTTGCTGAACATGGTTAGAGAGACACTGCCACTCATGATTGTTGCTGAACATGGTTAGAGAGACACTGCCACTCATGAGTGTTGCTGAACATGGTTAGAGACACACTGCCACTCATGAGTGTTGCTGAACATGGTTAGAGACACTGCCACTCATGAGTGTTGCTGAACATGGTTAGAGACACACTGCCACTCATGAGTTTTGCTGAACATGGTTAGAGAGACACTGCCACTCATGAGTGTTGCTGAACATTGTTAGAGACACTGCCACTCATGATTGTTGCTGAACATGGTTAGAGAGACACTGCCACTCATGAGTGTTGCTGAACATGGTTAGAGACACTGCCACTCATGAGTGTTGCTGAACATGGTTAGAGACACTGCCACTCATGAGTGTTGCTGAACATGGTTAGAGACACACTGCCACTCATGAGTGTTGCTGAACATGGTTAGAGACACACTGCCACTCATGAATGTTGCTGAACATGGTTAGAGACACACTGCCACTCATGAATGTTGCTGAACATGGTTAGAGACACACTGCCACTCATGAGTGTTGCTGAACATGGTTAGAGACACTGCCACTCATGAGTGTTGCTGAACATGGTTAGAGACACACTGCCACTCATGAGTGTTGCTGAACATGGTTAGAGAGACACTGCCACTCATGAGTGTTGCTGAACATGGTTAGAGACACACTGCCACTCATGAGTGTTGCTGAACATGGTTAGAGACACTGCCACTCATGAGTGTTGCTGAACATGGTTAGAAACACTGCCACTCATGAGTGTTGCTGAACATGGTTAGACACACTGCCACTCATGAGTGTTGCTGAACATGGTTAGAGAGACACTGCCACTCATGAGTGTTGCTGAACATGGTTAGAGAGACACTGCCACTCATGAGTGTTGCTGAACATGGTTAGAGACAATGCCACTCATGAGTGTTGCTGAACATGGTTAGAGACACTGCCACTCATGAGTGTTGCTGAACATGGTTAGAGAGACACTGCCACTCATGAGTGTTGCTGAACATGGTTAGAGACACTGTCACTCATGAGTGTTGCTGAACATGGTTAGAGAGACACTGCCACTCATGAGTGTTGCTGAACATGGTTAGAGACACACTGCCACTCATGAGTGTTGCTGAACATGGTTAGAGACACACTGCCACTCATGAGTGTTGCTGAACATGGTTAGAGACACACTGCCACTCATGAGTGTTGCTGAACATGGTTAGAGACACTGCCTCTCATGAGTGTTGCTGAACATGGTTAGAGACACTGCCACTCATGAGTGTTGCTGAACATGGTTAGAGAGACACTGCCACTCATGAGTGTTGCTGAACATGGTTAGAGAGACACTGCCACTCATGAGTGTTGCTGAACATGGTTAGAGACACTGCCACTCATGAGTGTTGCTGAACATGGTTAGAGACACTGCCACTCATGAGTGTTGCTGAACATGGTTAGAGAGACACTGCCACTCATGAGTGTTGCTGAACATGGTTAGAGACACTGTCACTCATGAGTGTTGCTGAACATGGTTAGAGAGACACTGCCACTCATGAGTGTTGCTGAACATGGTTAGAGACACACTGCCACTCATGAGTGTTGCTGAACATGGTTAGAGACACACTGCCACTCATGAGTGTTGCTGAACATGGTTAGAGACACTGCCACTCATGAGTGTTGCTGAACATGGTTAGAGAGACACTGCCACTCATGAGTGTTGCTGAACATGGTTAGAGACACTGCTACTCATGAGTGTTGCTGAACATGGTTAGAGACACTGCCACTCATGACTGTTGCTGAACATGGTTAGAGACACTGCCACTCATGAGTGTTGCTGAACATGGTTAGAGACACACTGCCACTCATGAGTGTTGCTGAACATGGTTAGAGACACACTGCCACTCATGAGTGTTGCTGAACATGGTTAGAGACACTGCCACTCATGAGTGTTGCTGAACATTGTTAGACACACTGCCACTCATGAGTGTTGCTGAACATGGTTAGAGACACTGCCACTCATGAGTGTTGCTGAACATGGTTAGGGACACTGCCACTCATGAGTGTTGCTGAACATGGTTAGAGACACACTGCCACTCATGAGTGTTGCTGAACATGGTTAGAGACACACTGCCACTCATGGGTGTTGCTGAACATGGTTAGACACACTGCCACTCATGAGTGTTGCTGAACATGGTTAGAGACACACTGCCACTCATGAGTGTTGCTGAACATGGTTAGAGACACTGCCACTCATGAGTGTTGCTGAACATGGTTAGAGACACTGCCACTCATGAGTGTTGCTGAACATGGTTAGAGGGACACTGCCACTCATGAGTGTTGCTGAACATGGTTAGGGACACACTGCCACTCATGAGTGTTGCTGAACATGGTTAGAGGGACACTGCCAGTCATGAGTGTTGCTGAACATGATTAGAGAGACACTGCCACTCATGAGTGTTGCTGAACATGGTTAGAGAGACACTGCCACTCATGAGTGTTGCTGAACATGGTTAGAGACACTGCCACTCATGAGTGTTGCTGAACATGGTTAGAGAGACACTGCCACTCATGAGTGTTGCTGAACATGGTTAGAGAGACACTGCCACTCATGAGTGTTGCTGAACATGGTTAGAGACACACTGCCACTCATGAGTGTTGCTGAACATGGTTAGAGACACACTGCCACTCATGAGTGTTGCTGAACATGGTTAGTGACACACTGCCACTCATGAGTGTTGCTGAACATGCTTAGAGACACACTGCCACTCATGAGTGTTGCTGAACATGGTTAGAGACACTGCCACTCATGAGTGTTGCTGAACATGGTTAGAGAGACACTGCCACTCATGAGTGTTGCTGAACATGGTTAGAGACACTGCCACTCATGAGTGTTGCTGAACATGGTTAGAGACACACTGCCACTCATGAGTGTTGCTGAACATGGTTAGAGAGACACTGCCACTCATGAGTGTTGCTGAACATGGTTAGAGACACACTGCCACTCATGAGTGTTGCTGAACATGGTTAGAGAGACACTGCCACTCATGAGTGTTGCTGAACATGGTTAGAGACACACTGCCACTCATAAGTGTTGCTGAACATGGTTAGAGAGACACTGCCACTCATGAGTGTTGCTGAACATGGTTAGAGAGACACTGCCACTCATGAGTGTTGCTGAACATGGTTAGAGACACTGCCACTCATGAGTGTTGCTGAACATGGTTAGAGACACACTGCCACTCATGAGTGTTGCTGAACATGGTTAGAGACACTGCCACTCATGAGTGTTGCTGAACATGGTTAGAGACACTGCCACTCATGAGTGTTGCTGAACATGGTTAGAGCCACACTGCCACTCATGAGTGTTGCTGAACATGGTTAGAGACACTGCCACTCATGAGTGTTGCTGAACATGGTTAGAGACACACTGCCACTCATGAGTGTTGCTGAACATGGTTAGAGACACACTGCCACTCATGGGTGTTGCTGAACATGGTTAGAGAGACACTGCCACTCATGAGTGTTGCTGAACATGGTTAGAGACACTGCCACTCATGAGTGTTGCTGAACATGGTTAGAGAGACACTGCCACTCATGAGTGTTGCTGAACATGGTTAGAGAGACACTGCCACTCATGAGTGTTGCTGAACATGGTTAGAGACACACTGCCACTCATGAGTGTTGCTGAACATGGTTAGAGAGACACTGCCACTCATGAGTGTTGCTGAACATGGTTAGAGACACTGCCACTCATGAGTGTTGCTGAACATGGTTAGAGACACTGCCACTCATGAGTGTTGCTGAACATGGTTAGGGACACACTGCCACTCATGAGTGTTGCTGAACATGGTTAGAGACACACTGCCACTCATGAGTGTTGCTGAACATGGTTAGAGAGACACTGCCACTCCTGAGTGTTGCTGAACATGGTTAGAGAGACACTGCCACTCATGAGTGTTGCTGAACATGGTTAGAGACACTGCCACTCATGAGTGTTGCTGAACATGGTTAGAGACACACTGCCACTCATGAGTGTTGCTGAACATGGTTAGAGACACTGCCACTCATGAGTGTTGCTGAACATGGTTAGAGACACTGCCACTCATGAGTGTTGCTGAACATGGTTAGAGACACACTGCCACTCCGTAGTGTTGCTGAACATGGTTAGAGACACTGCCACTCATGAGTGTTGCTGAACATGGTTAGAGACACACTGCCACTCATGAGTGTTGCTGAACATGGTTAGAGACACACTGCCACTCATGGGTGTTGCTGAACATGGTTAGATAGACACTGCCACTCATGAGTGTTGCTGAACATGGTTAGAGACACTGCCACTCATGAGTGTTGCTGAACATGGTTAGAGACACTGCCACTCATGACTGTTGCTGAACATGGTTAGAGACACTGCCACTCATGACTGTTGCTGAACATGGTTAGAGACACTGCCACTCATGAGTGTTGCTGAACATGGTTAGAGAGACACTGCCACTCATGAGTGTTGCTGAACATGGTTAGAGACACTGCCACTCATGACTGTTGCTGAACATGGTTAGAGACACTGCCACTCATGAGTGTTACTGAACAGGGTTAGAGACACACTGCCACTCATGAGTGTTGCTGAACATGGTTAGAGAGACACTGCCACTCATGAGTGTTGCTGAACATGGTTAGAGAGACACTGCCACTAATGAGTGTTACTGAACATGGTTAGAGACACTGCCACTCATGAGTGTTAATGAACATGGTTAGAGACACACTGCCACTCATGAGTGTTGCTGAACATGGTTAGAGGGACACTGCCACTCATGAGTGTTGCTGAACATGATTAGAGACACTGCCACTCATGAGTGTTGCTGAACATGGTTAGAGACACTGCCACTCATGAGTGTTGCTGAACATGGTTAGAGACACTGCCACTCATGAGTGTTGCTGAACATGGTTAGAGACACTGCCACTCATGAGTGTTGCTGAACATGGTTAGAGACACACTGCCACTCATGAGTGTTGCTGAACATGGTTAGAGACACACTGCCACTCATGAGTGTTGCTGAACATGGTTAGTGACACACTGCCACTCATGAGTGTTGCTGAACATGCTTAGAGACACACTGCCACTCATGAGTGTTGCTGAACATGGTTAGAGACACTGCCACTCATGAGTGTTGCTGAACATGGTTAGAGAGACACTGCCACTCATGAGTGTTGCTGAACATGGTTAGAGACACTGCCACTCATGAGTGTTGCTGAACATGGTTAGAGACACACTGCCACTCATGAGTGTTGCTGAACATGGTTAGAGACACTGCCACTCATGAGTGTTGCTGAACATGGTTAGAGACACTGCCACTCATGAGTGTTGCTGAACATGGTTAGAGACACTGCCACTCATGAGTGTTGCTGAACATGGTTAGAGACACACTGCCACTCATGAGTGTTGCTGAACATGGTTAGAGACACACTGCCACTCATGAGTGTTGCTGAACATGGTTAGAGGGACACTGCCAGTCATGAGTGTTGCTGAACATGGTTAGAGAGACACTGCCACTCATGAGTGTTGCTGAACATGGTTAGAGAGACACTGCCACTCATGAGTGTTGCTGAACATGGTTAGAGACACTGCCACTCATGAGTGTTGCTGAACATGGTTAGAGAGACACTGCCACTCATGAGTGTTGCTGAACATGGTTAGAGAGACACTGCCACTCATGAGTGTTGCTGAACATGGTTAGAGACACTGCCACTCATGAGTGTTGCTGAACATGGTTAGAGACACTGCCACTCATGAGTGTTGCTGAACATGGTTAGAGACACTGCCACTCATGAGTGTTGCTGAACATGGTTAGAGACACACTGCCACTCATGAGTGTTGCTGAACATGGTTAGAGACACTGCCAATCATGAGTGTTGCTGAACATGGTTAGAGACACTGCCACTCATGAGTGTTGCTGAACATGGTTAGAGACACTGCCACTCATGAGTGTTGCTGAACATGGTTAGAGACACTGCCACTCATGAGTGTTGCTGAACATGGTTAGAGACACTGCCACTCATGAGTGTTGCTGAACATGGTTAGAGACACACTGCCACTCATGAGTGTTGCTGAACATGGTTAGAGAGACACTGCCACTCATGAGTGTTGCTGAACATGGTTAGAGACACACTGCCACTCATGAGTGTTGCTGAACATGGTTAGAGAGACACTGCCACTCATGAGTGTTGCTGAACATGGTTAGAGACACACTGCCACTCATGAGTGTTGCTGAACATGGTTAGAGAGACACTGCCACTCATGAGTGTTGCTGAACATGGTTAGAGAGACACTGCCACTCATGAGTGTTGCTGAACATGGTTAGAGACACTGCCACTCATGAGTGTTGCTGAACATGGTTAGAGACACACTGCCACTCATGAGTGTTGCTGAACATGGTTAGAGACACTGCCACTCATGAGTGTTGCTGAACATGGTTAGAGACACTGCCACTCATGAGTGTTGCTGAACATGGTTAGAGACACACTGCCACTCATGAGTGTTGCTGAACATGGTTAGAGACACACTGCCACTCATGGGTGTTGCTGAACATGGTTAGAGAGACACTGCCACTCATGAGTGTTGCTGAACATGGTTAGAGACACACTGCCACTCATGAGTGTTGCTGAACATGGTTAGAGACACTGCCACTCATGAGTGTTGCTGAACATGGTTAGAGACACTGCCACTCATGAGTGTTGCTGAACATGGTTAGAGGGACACTGCCACTCATGAGTGTTGCTGAACATGGTTAGGGACACACTGCCACTCATGAGTGTTGCTGAACATGGTTATAGGGACACTGCCAGTCATGAGTGTTGCTGAACATGATTAGAGAGACACTGCCACTCATGAGTGTTGCTGAACATGGTTAGAGAGACACTGCCACTCATGAGTGTTGCTGAACATGGTTAGAGACACTGCCACTCATGAGTGTTGCTGAACATGGTTAGAGAGACACTGCCACTCATGAGTGTTGCTGAACATGGTTAGAGAGACACTGCCACTCATGAGTGTTGCTGAACATGGTTAGAGACACTGCCACTCATGAGTGTTGCTGAACATGGTTAGAGACACTGCCACTCATGAGTGTTGCTGAACATGGTTAGAGACACACTGCCACTCATGAGTGTTGCTGAACATGGTTAGAGACACACTGCCACTCATGAGTGTTGCTGAACATGGTTAGTGACACACTGCCACTCATGAGTGTTGCTGAACATGCTTAGAGACACACTGCCACTCATGAGTGTTGCTGAACATGGTTAGAGACACTGCCACTCATGAGTGTTGCTGAACATGGTTAGAGAGACACTGCCACTCATGAGTGTTGCTGAACATGGTTAGAGACACTGCCACTCATGAGTGTTGCTGAACATGGTTAGAGACACACTGCCACTCATGAGTGTTGCTGAACATGGTTAGAGAGACACTGCCACTCATGAGTGTTGCTGAACATGGTTAGAGACACACTGCCACTCATGAGTGTTGCTGAACATGGTTAGAGAGACACTGCCACTCATGAGTGTTGCTGAACATGGTTAGAGACACACTGCCACTCATAAGTGTTGCTGAACATGGTTAGAGAGACACTGCCACTCATGAGTGTTGCTGAACATGGTTAGAGAGACACTGCCACTCATGAGTGTTGCTGAACATGGTTAGAGACACTGCCACTCATGAGTGTTGCTGAACATGGTTAGAGACACACTGCCACTCATGAGTGTTGCTGAACATGGTTAGAGACACTGCCACTCATGAGTGTTGCTGAACATGGTTAGAGACACTGCCACTCATGAGTGTTGCTGAACATGGTTAGAGCCACACTGCCACTCATGAGTGTTGCTGAACATGGTTAGAGACACTGCCACTCATGAGTGTTGCTGAACATGGTTAGAGACACACTGCCACTCATGAGTGTTGCTGAACATGGTTAGAGACACACTGCCACTCATGGGTGTTGCTGAACATGGTTAGAGAGACACTGCCACTCATGAGTGTTGCTGAACATGGTTAGAGACACTGCCACTCATGAGTGTTGCTGAACATGGTTAGAGAGACACTGCCACTCATGAGTGTTGCTGAACATGGTTAGAGAGACACTGCCACTCATGAGTGTTGCTGAACATGGTTAGAGACACACTGCCACTCATGAGTGTTGCTGAACATGGTTACAGAGACACTGCCACTCATGAGTGTTGCTGAACATGGTTAGAGACACTGCCACTCATGAGTGTTGCTGAACATGGTTAGAGACACTGCCACTCATGAGTGTTGCTGAACATGGTTAGGGACACACTGCCACTCATGAGTGTTGCTGAACATGGTTAGAGACACACTGCCACTCATGAGTGTTGCTGAACATGGTTAGAGAGACACTGCCACTCCTGAGTGTTGCTGAACATGGTTAGAGAGACACTGCCACTCATGAGTGTTGCTGAACATGGTTAGAGACACTGCCACTCATGAGTGTTGCTGAACATGGTTAGAGACACACTGCCACTCATGAGTGTTGCTGAACATGGTTAGAGACACTGCCACTCATGAGTGTTGCTGAACATGGTTAGAGACACTGCCACTCATGAGTGTTGCTGAACATGGTTAGAGACACACTGCCACTCCGTAGTGTTGCTGAACATGGTTAGAGACACTGCCACTCATGAGTGTTGCTGAACATGGTTAGAGACACACTGCCACTCATGAGTGTTGCTGAACATGGTTAGAGACACACTGCCACTCATGGGTGTTGCTGAACATGGTTAGATAGACACTGCCACTCATGAGTGTTGCTGAACATGGTTAGAGACACTGCCACTCATGAGTGTTGCTGAACATGGTTAGAGACACTGCCACTCATGACTGTTGCTGAACATGGTTAGAGACACTGCCACTCATGACTGTTGCTGAACATGGTTAGAGACACTGCCACTCATGAGTGTTGCTGAACATGGTTAGAGAGACACTGCCACTCATGAGTGTTGCTGAACATGGTTAGAGACACTGCCACTCATGACTGTTGCTGAACATGGTTAGAGACACTGCCACTCATGAGTGTTACTGAACAGGGTTAGAGACACACTGCCACTCATGAGTGTTGCTGAACATGGTTAGAGAGACACTGCCACTCATGAGTGTTGCTGAACATGGTTAGAGAGACACTGCCACTAATGAGTGTTACTGAACATGGTTAGAGACACTGCCACTCATGAGTGTTACTGAACATGGTTAGAGACACACTGCCACTCATGAGTGTTGCTGAACATGGTTAGAGGGACACTGCCACTCATGAGTGTTGCTGAACATGATTAGAGACACTGCAACTCATGAGTGTTGCTGAACATGGTTAGAGACACTGCCACTCATGAGTGTTGCTGAACATGGTTAGAGACACTGCCACTCATGAGTGTTGCTGAACATGGTTAGAGACACTGCCACTCATGAGTGTTGCTGAACATGGTTAGAGACACACTGCCACTCATGAGTGTTGCTGAACATGGTTAGAGACACACTGCCACTCATGAGTGTTGCTGAACATGGTTAGTGACACACTGCCACTCATGAGTGTTGCTGAACATGCTTAGAGACACACTGCCACTCATGAGTGTTGCTGAACATGGTTAGAGACACTGCCACTCATGAGTGTTGCTGAACATGGTTAGAGAGACACTGCCACTCATGAGTGTTGCTGAACATGGTTAGAGACACTGCCACTCATGAGTGTTGCTGAACATGGTTAGAGACACACTGCCACTCATGAGTGTTGCTGAACATGGTTAGAGACACTGCCACTCATGAGTGTTGCTGAACATGGTTAGAGACACTGCCACTCATGAGTGTTGCTGAACATGGTTAGAGACACTGCCACTCATGAGTGTTGCTGAACATGGTTAGAGACACACTGCCACTCATGAGTGTTGCTGAACATGGTTAGAGACACACTGCCACTCATGAGTGTTGCTGAACATGGTTAGAGGGACACTGCCAGTCATGAGTGTTGCTGAACATGGTTAGAGAGACACTGCCACTCATGAGTGTTGCTGAACATGGTTAGAGAGACACTGCCACTCATGAGTGTTGCTGAACATGGTTAGAGACACTGCCACTCATGAGTGTTGCTGAACATGGTTAGAGAGACACTGCCACTCATGAGTGTTGCTGAACATGGTTAGAGAGACACTGCCACTCATGAGTGTTGCTGAACATGGTTAGAGACACTGCCACTCATGAGTGTTGCTGAACATGGTTAGAGACACTGCCACTCATGAGTGTTGCTGAACATGGTTAGAGACACTGCCACTCATGAGTGTTGCTGAACATGGTTAGAGACACACTGCCACTCATGAGTGTTGCTGAACATGGTTAGAGACACTGCCAATCATGAGTGTTGCTGAACATGGTTAGAGACACTGCCACTCATGAGTGTTGCTGAACATGGTTAGAGACACTGCCACTCATGAGTGTTGCTGAACATGGTTAGAGACACTGCCACTCATGAGTGTTGCTGAACATGGTTAGAGACACTGCCACTCATGAGTGTTGCTGAACATGGTTAGAGACACACTGCCACTCATGAGTGTTGCTGAACATGGTTAGAGAGACACTGCCACTCATGAGTGTTGCTGAACATGGTTAGAGACACACTGCCACTCATGAGTGTTGCTGAACATGGTTAGAGAGACACTGCCACTCATGAGTGTTGCTGAACATGGTTAGAGACACACTGCCACTCATGAGTGTTGCTGAACATGGTTAGAGAGACACTGCCACTCATGAGTGTTGCTGAACATGGTTAGAGAGACACTGCCACTCATGAGTGTTGCTGAACATGGTTAGAGACACTGCCACTCATGAGTGTTGCTGAACATGGTTAGAGACACACTGCCACTCATGAGTGTTGCTGAACATGGTTAGAGACACTGCCACTCATGAGTGTTGCTGAACATGGTTAGAGACACTGCCACTCATGAGTGTTGCTGAACATGGTTAGAGCCACACTGCCACTCATGAGTGTTGCTGAACATGGTTAGAGACACTGCCACTCATGAGTGTTGCTGAACATGGTTAGAGACACACTGCCACTCATGAGTGTTGCTGAACATGGTTAGAGACACACTGCCACTCATGGGTGTTGCTGAACATGGTTAGAGAGACACTGCCACTCATGAGTGTTGCTGAACATGGTTAGAGACACTGCCACTCATGAGTGTTGCTGAACATGGTTAGAGAGACACTGCCACTCATGAGTGTTGCTGAACATGGTTAGAGAGACACTGCCACTCATGAGTGTTGCTGAACATGGTTAGAGACACACTGCCACTCATGAGTGTTGCTGAACATGGTTAGAGAGACACTGCCACTCATGAGTGTTGCTGAACATGGTTAGAGACACACTGCCACTCATGAGTGTTGCTGAACATGGTTAGAGAGACACTGCCACTCCTGAGTGTTGCTGAACATGGTTAGAGAGACACTGCCACTCATGAGTGTTGCTGAACATGGTTAGAGACACTGCCACTCATGAGTGTTGCTGAACATGGTTAGAGACACACTGCCACTCATGAGTGTTGCTGAACATGGTTAGAGACACTGCCACTCATGAGTGTTGCTGAACATGGTTAGAGACACTGCCACTCATGAGTGTTGCTGAACATGGTTAGAGACACACTGCCACTCATGAGTGTTGCTGAACATGGTTAGAGACACTGCCACTCATGAGTGTTGCTGAACATGGTTAGAGACACACTGCCACTCATGAGTGTTGCTGAACATGGTTAGAGACACACTGCCACTCATGGGTGTTGCTGAACATGGTTAGAGAGACACTGCCACTCATGAGTGTTGCTGAACATGGTTAGAGACACTGCCACTCATGAGTGTTGCTGAACATGGTTAGAGACACTGCCACTCATGACTGTTGCTGAACATGGTTAGAGACACTGCCACTCATGACTGTTGCTGAACATGGTTAGAGACACTGCCACTCATGAGTGTTGCTGAACATGGTTAGAGAGACACTGCCACTCATGAGTGTTGCTGAACATGGTTAGAGACACTGCCACTCATGACTGTTGCTGAACATGGTTAGAGACACTGCCACTCATGAGTGTTACTGAACAGGGTTAGAGACACACTGCCACTCATGAGTGTTGCTGAACATGGTTAGAGAGACACTGCCACTCATGAGTGTTGCTGAACATGGTTAGAGAGACACTGCCACTAATGAGTGTTACTGAACATGGTTAGAGACACTGCCACTCATGAGTGTTACTGAACATGGTTAGAGACACACTGCCACTCATGAGTGTTGCTGAACATGGTTAGAGGGACACTGCCACTCATGAGTGTTGCTGAACATGATTAGAGACACTGCCACTCATGAGTGTTGCTGAACATGGTTAGAGACACTGCCACTCATGAGTGTTGCTGAACATGGTTAGAGACACTGCCACTCATGAGTGTTGCTGAACATGGTTAGAGACACTGCCACTCATGAGTGTTGCTGAACATGGTTAGAGACACACTGCCACTCATGAGTGTTGCTGAACATGGTTAGAGACACACTGCCACTCATGAGTGTTGCTTAACATGGTTAGTGACACACTGCCACTCATGAGTGTTGCTGAACATGCTTAGAGACACACTGCCACTCATGAGTGTTGCTGAACATGGTTAGAGACACTGCCACTCATGAGTGTTGCTGAACATGGTTAGAGAGACACTGCCACTCATGAGTGTTGCTGAACATGGTTAGAGACACACTGCCACTCATGAGTGTTGCTGAACATGGTTAGAGACACACTGCCACTCATGAGTGTTGCTGAACATGGTTAGAGACACACTGCCACTCATGAGTGTTGCTGAACATGGTTAGAGAGACACTGCCACTCATGAGTATTGCTGAACATGGTTAGAGACACTGCCACTCATGAGTGTTGCTGAACATGGTTAGAGACACACTTCCACTCATGAGTGTTGCTGAACATGGTTAGAGACACACTGCCACTCATGAGTGTTGCTGAACATGGTTAGAGACACTGCCACTCATGAGTGTTGCTGAACATGGTTAGAGAGATACTGCCACTCATGAGTGTTGCTGAACATGGTTAGAGAGACACTGCCACTCATGAGTGTTGCTGAACATGGTTAGAGACACACTGCCACTCATGAGTGTTGCTGAACATGGTTAGAGACACTGCCACTCATGAGTGTTGCTGAACATGGTTAGAGAGACACTGCCACTCATGAGTGTTGCTGAACATGGTTAGAGACACTGCCACTCATGAGTGTTGCTGAACATGGTTAGAGACACTGCCACTCATGAGTGTTGCTGAACATGGTTAGAGACACTGCCACTCATGAGTGTTGCTGAACATGGTTAGAGACACACTGCCACTCATGAGTGTTGCTGAACATGGTTAGAGACACACTGCCACTCATGAGTGTTGCTAAACATGGTTAGAGACACACTGCCACTCATGAGTGTTGCTGAACATGGTTAGAGACACTGCCACTCATGAGTGTTGCTGAACATGGTTAGAGACACACTGCCACTCATGAGTGTTGCTGAACATGGTTAGAGACACTGCCACTCATGAGTGTTGCTGAACATGGTTAGAGACACACTGCCACTCATGAGTGTTGCTGAACATGGTTAGAGACACTGCCACTCATGAGTGTTGCTGAACATGGTTAGAGAGACACTGCCACTCATGAGTGTTGCTGAACATGGTTAGAGAGACACTGCCACTCATGAGTGTTGCTGAACATGGTTAGAGAGACACTGCCACTCATGAATGTTGCTGAACATGGTTAGAGACACACTGCCACTCATGAGTGTTGCTGAACATGGTTAGAGACACTGCCACTCATGAGTGTTGCTGAACATGGTTAGAGACACACTGCCACTCATGAGTGTTGCTGAACATGGTTAGAGACACTGCCACTCATGAGTGTTGCTGAACATGGTTAGAGAGACACTGCCACTCATGAGTGTTGCTGAACATGGTTAGAGACACTGCCACTCATGAGTGTTACTGAACATGGTTAGAGACACACTGCCACTCATGAGTGTTGCTGAACATGGTTAGAGAGACACTGCCACTCATGAGTGTTGCTGAACATGGTTAGAGACACTGCCACTCATGAGTGTTGCTGAACATGGTTAGAGACACACTGCCACTCATGAGTGTTGCTGAACATGGTTAGAGACACACTGCCACTCATGAATGTTGCTGAACATGGTTAGAGACACACTGCCACTCATGAGTGTTGCTGAACATGGTTAGAGGGACACTGCCACTCATGAGTGTTGCTGAACATGGTTAGACACACTGCCACTCATGAGTGTTGCTGAACATGGTTAGAGACACACTGCCACTCATGAGTGTTGCTGAACATGGTTAGAGACACACTGCCACTCATGGGTGTTGCTGAACATGGTTAGAGAGACACTGCCACTCATGAGTGTTGCTGAACATGGTTAGAGACACTGCCACTCATGAGTGTTACTGAACATGGTTAGGGACACACTGCCACTCATGAGTGTTGCTGAACATGGTTAGAGAGACACTGCCACTCATGAGTGTTGCTGAACATGGTTAGAGACACACTGCCACTCATGAGTGTTGCTGAACATGGTTAGAGACACACTGCCACTCAGGAGTGTTGCTGAACATGGTTAGAGACACTGCCACTCATGACTGTTTCTGAACATGGTTAGAGACACTGCCACTCATGACTGTTGCTGAACATGGTTAGAGACACTGCCACTCATGAGTGTTGCTGAACATGGTTAGAGAGACACTGCCACTCATGAGTGTTGCTGAACATGGTTAGAGACACTGCCACTCATGACTGTTGCTGAACATGGTTAGAGACACTGCCACTCATGAGTGTTACTGAACATGGTTAGAGACACTGCCACTCATGAGTGTTGCTGAACATGGTTAGAGACACTGCCACTCATGAGTGTTGCTGAACATGGTTAGAGATACACTGCCACTCATGAGTGTTGCTGAACATGGTTAGAGAGACACTGCCACTCATGAGTGTTGCTGAACATGGTTAGAGAGACACTGCCACTAATGAGTGTTACTGAACATGGTTAGAGACACTGCCACTCATGAGTGTTACTGAACATGGTTAGAGACACACTGCCACTCATGAGTGTTGCTGAACATGGTTAGAGGGACACTGCCACTCATGAGTGTTGCTGAACATGATTAGAGACACTGCCACTCATGAGTGTTGCTGAACATGGTTAGAGACACTGCCACTCATGAGTGTTGCTGAACATGGTTAGAGACACTGCCACACATGAGTGTTGCTGAACATGGTTAGAGACACTGCCACTCATGAGTGTTGCTGAACATGGTTAGAGACACTGCCACTCATGAGTGTTGCTGAACATGGTTAGAGACACACTGCCACTCATGAGTGTTGCTGAACATGGTTAGAGACACACTGCCACTCATGAGTGTTGCTGAACATGGTTAGTGACACACTGCCACTCATGAGTGTTGCTGAACATGCTTAGAGACACACTGCCACTCATGAGTGTTGCTGAACATGGTTAGAGAGACACTGCCACTCATGAGTGTTGCTGAACATGGTTAGAGACACTGCCACTCATGAGTGTTGCTGAACATGGTTAGAGAGACACTGCCACTCATGAGTGTTGCTGAACATGGTTAGAGACACTGCCACTCATGAGTGTTGCTGAACATGGTTAGAGACACACTGCCACTCATGAGTGTTGCTGAACATGGTTAGAGACACACTGCCACTCATGAGTGTTGCTGAACATGGTAAGAGAGACACTGCCACTCATGAGTATTGCTGAACATGGTTAGAGACACTGCCACTCATGAGTGTTGCTGAACATGGTTAGAGACACACTGCCACTCATGAGTGTTGCTGAACATGGTTAGAGACACACTGCCACTCATGAGTGTTGCTGAACATGGTTAGAGACACTGCCACTCATGAGTGTTGCTGAACATGGTTAGAGAGATACTGCCACTCATGAGTGTTGCTGAACATGGTTAGAGACACAATGCCACTCATGAGTGTTGCTGAACATGGTTAGAGACACACTGCCACTCATGAGTGTTGCTGAACATGGTCAGAGACACACTGCCACTCATGAGTGTTGCTGAACATGGTTAGAGACACTGCCACTCATGAGTGTTGCTGAACATGGTTAGAGACACTGCCACTCATGAGTGTTGCTGAACATGGTTAGAGAGACACTGCCACTCATGAGTGTTGCTGAACATGGTCAGAGACACACTGCCACTCATGAGTGTTGCTGAACATGGTTAGAGACACTGCCACTCATGAGTGTTGCTGAACATGGTTAGAGACACACTGCCACTCATGAGTGTTGCTTAACATGGTTAGAGACACTGCCACTCATGAGTGTTGCTGAACATGGTTAGAGACACACTGCCACTCATGAGTGTTGCTGAACATGGTTAGAGACACATTGCCACTCATGAGTGTTGCTAAACATGGTTAGAGACACTGCCACTCATGAGTGTTGCTGAACATGGTTAGAGAGACACTGCCACTCATGAGTGTTGCTGAACATGGTTAGAGACACACTGCCACTCATAAGTGTTGCTGAACATGGTTAGAGACACTGCCACTCATGAGTGTTGCTGAACATGGTTAAAGACACACTGCCACTCATGAGTGTTGCTGAACATGGTTAGAGAGACACTGCCACTCATGAGTGTTGCTGAACATGGTTAGAGATACACTACCACTCATGAGTGTTGCTGAACATGGTTAGAGACACTGCCACTCATGAGTGTTGCTGAACATGGTTAGAGACACACTGCCACTCATGAGTGTTGCTGAACATGGTTAGAGAGACACTGCTACACATGAGTGTTGCTGAACATGGTTAGAGACACACTGCCACTCATGAATGTTGCTGAACATGGTTAGAGACACTGCCACTCATGAGTGTTGCTGAACATGGTTAGAGCCACACTGCTACTCATGAGTGTTGCTGAACATGGTTAGAGACACTGCCACTCATGAGTGTTGCTGAACATGGTTAGAGACACTGCCACTCATGAGTGTTGCTGAACATGGTTAGAGACACACTGCCACTCATGAGTGTTGCTGAACATGGTTAGAACCCCACTGCCACTCATGAGTGTTGCTGAACATGGTTAGAGACACTGCCACTCATGAGTGTTGCTAAACATGGTTTGAGACACACTGCCACTCATGAGTGTTGCTGAACATGGTTAGAGACACTGCCACTCATGAGTGTTGCTGAACATGGTTAGAGACACTGCCACTCATGAGTGTTGCTGAACATGGTTAGAGACACACTGCCACTCATGAGTTTTGCTGAACATGGTTAGAGACACTGCCACTCCATGAGTGTTGCTGAACATGGTTAGAGACACACTGCCACTCATGAGTGTTGCTGAACATGGTTAGAGACACACTGCCACTCATGAGTGTGGCTGAACATGGTTAGAGACACACTGCCACTCATGAGTGTTGCTGAACATGGTTAGAGAGACACTGCCACTCATGAGTGTTGCTGAACATGGTTAGAGACACTGCCACTCATGAGTGTTGCTGAACATGGTTAGAGACACACTGCCACTCATGAGTGTTGCTGAACATGGTTAGAGAGACACTGCCACTCATGAGTGTTGCTGAACATGGTTAGAGACACACTGCCACTCATGAGTGTTGCTGAACATGGTTAGAGACACTGCCACTCATGAGTGTTGCTGAACATGGTTAGAGACACTGCCACTCATGAGTGTTGCTGAACATGGTTAGAGACACTGCCACTCATGAGTGCTGCTGAACATGGTTAGAGACACACTGCCACTCATGAGTGTTGCTGAACATGGTTAGAGACACACTGCCACTCATGAGTGTTGCTGAACATGGTTAGAGACACTGCCACTCATGAGTGTTGCTGAACATGGTTAGAGACACACTACCACTCATGAGTGTTGCTGAACATGGTTAGAGACACTGCCACTCATGAGTGTTGCTGAACATGGTTAGACACACTGCCACTCATGAGTGTTACTGAACATGGTTAGACACACTGCCACTCATGAGTGTTGCTGAACATGGTTAGAGAGACACTGCCACTCATGAGTGTTGCTGAACATGGTTAGAGACACACTGCCACTCATGAGTGTTGCTGAACATGGTTAGAGACACACACTGCCACTCATGAGTGTTGCTGAACATGGTTAGAAACACTGCCACTCATGAGTGTTGCTGAACATGGTTAGAGACACACTGCCACTCATGAGCGTTGCTGAACATGGTTAGAGACACACTGCCACTCATGTGTGTTGCTGAACATGGTTAGAGACACACTGCAACTCATGAGTGTTGCTGAACATGGTTAGAGACACATTGCCACTCATGAGTGTTGCTGAACATGGTTAGAGAGACACTGCCACTCATGAGTGTTGCTGAACATGGTTAGAGACACTGCCACTCATGAGTGTTGCTGAACATGGTTAGAGACACTGCCACTCATGAGTGTTGCTGAACATGGTTAGAGACACTGCCACTCATGAGTGTTGCTGAACATGGTTAGAGACACACTGCCACTCAAGAGTGTTGCTGAACATGGTTAGAGACACACTGCCACTCATGAGTGTTGCTGAACATGGTTAGTGACACAATGCCACTCATGAGTGTTGCTGAACATGCTTAGAGACACACTGCCACTCATGAGTGTTGCTGAACATGGTTAGAGACACTGCCACTCATGAGTGTTGCTGAACATGGTTAGAGAGACACTGCTACTCATGAGTGTTGCTGAACATGGTTAGAGACACTGCCACTCATGAGTGTTGCTGAACATGGTTAGAGACACACTGCCACTCATGAGTGTTGCTGAACATGGTTAGAGACACTGCCACTCATGTGTGTTGCTGAACATGGTTAGAGACACACTGCCACTCATGAGTGTTGCTGAACATGGTTAGAGACACTGCCACTCATGGGTGTTGCTGAACATGGTTAGAGACACTGCCACTCATGAGTGTTGCTGAACATGGTTAGAGACACACTGCCACTCATGAGTGTTGCTGAACATGGTTAGAGACACACTGCCACTCATGAGTGTTGCTGAACATGGTTAGAGACACTGCCACTCATGTGTGTTGCTGAACATGGTTAGAGACACACTGCCACTCATGAGTGTTGCTGAACATGGTTAGAGACACTGCCACTCATGGGTGTTGCTGAACATGGTTAGAGACACTGCCACTCATGAGTGTTGCTGAACATGGTTAGAGACACACTGCCACTCATGAGTGTTGCTGAACATGGTTAAAGACACACTGCCACTCATGAGTGTTGCTGAACATGGTTAGAGAGACACTGCCACTCATGAGTATTGCTGAACATGGTTAGAGACACTGCCACTCATGAGTGTTGCTGAACATGGTTAGAGACACACTGCCACTCATGAGTGTTGCTGAACATGGTTAGATACACACTGCCACTCATGAATGTTGCTGAACATGGTTAGACACACTGCCACTCATGAGTGTTGCTGAACATGGTTAGACATACTGCCACTCATGAGTGTTGCTGAACATGGTTAGAGACACACTGCCACTCATGAGTGTTGCTGAACATGGTTAGAGAGATACTGCCACTCATGAGTGTTGCTGAACATGGTTAGAGACACAATGCCACTCATGAGTGTTGCTGAACATGGTTAGAGACACACTGCCACTCATGAGTGTTGCTGAACATGGTCAGAGACATACTGCCACTCATGAGTGTTGCTGAACATGGTTAGAGACACTGCCACTCATGAGTGTTGCTGAACATGGTTAGAGAGACACTGCCACTCATGAGTGTTGCTGAACATGGTCAGAGACACACTGCCACTCATGAGTGTTGCTGAACATGGTTAGAGACACTGCCACTCATGAGTGTTGCTGAACATGGTTAGAGACATACTGCCACTCATGAGTGTTGCTTAACATGGTTAGAGACACTGCCA
The DNA here is from genome assembly GCA_028752905.1 of Cladorhizidae sp. MBARI D1340-BT2. NCBI lineage: Eukaryota > Metazoa > Porifera > Demospongiae > Poecilosclerida > Cladorhizidae > Cladorhizidae sp. MBARI D1340-BT2. Next base: position 897,636 of record JAQNBH010000005.1, read on the forward strand.
CTCATGAGTGTTTCTGAACATGGTTAGAGACACACTGCCACTCATGAGTGTTGCTGAACATGGTTAGAGACACATTGCCACTCATGAGTGTTGCTGAACATGGTTAGAGACACTGCCACTCATGAGTGTTGCTGAACATGGTTAGAGACACTGCCACTCATGAGTGTTGCTGAACATGGTTAGAGAGACACTGCCACTCATGAGTGTTGCTGAACATGGTTAGAGAGACACTGCCACTCATGAGTGTTGCTGAACATGGTTAGAGACACACTGCTACTCATGAGTGTTGCTAAACATGGTTAGAGACACTGCCACTCATGAGTGTTGCTGAACATGGTTAGAGACACACTGCCACTCATGAGTGTTGCTGAACATGGTTAGAGAGACACTGCCACTCATGAGTGTTGCTGAACATGGTTAGAGATACACTACCACTCATGAGTGTTGCTGAACATGGTTAGAGACACTGCCACACATGAGTGTTGCTGAACATGGTTAGAGACACACTGCCACTCATGAGTGTTGCTGAACATGGTTAGAGAGACACTGCCACTCATGAGTGTTGCTGAACATGGTTAGAGACACACTGCCACTCATGAGTGTTGCTGAACATGGTTAGAGACACTGCCACTCCATGAGTGTTGCTGAACATGGTTAGAGACACACTGCCACTCATGAGTGTTGCTGAACATGGTTAGAGACACACTGCCACTCATGAGTGTTGCTGAACATGGTTATGGACACACTGCCACTCATGAGTGTTGCTGAACATGGTTAGAGAGACACTGCCACTCATGAGTGTTGCTGAACATGGTTAGAGACACTGCCACTCATGAGTGTTGCTGAACATGGTTGGACACACTACCACTCATGAGTGTTGCTGAACATGGTTAGAGACACACTGCCACTCATGAGTGTTGCTGAACATGGTTAGAGAGACACTGCCACTCATGAGTGTTGCTGAACATGGTTAGAGACACTGCCACTCATGAGTGTTGCTGAACATGGTTAGAGAGACACTGCCACTCATGAGTGTTGCTGAACATGGTCAGAGACACACTGCCACTCATGAGTGTTGCTGAACATGGTTAGAGACACTGCCACTCATGAGTGTTGCTGAACATGGTTAGAGAGACACTGCCACTCATGAGTGTTGCTGAACATGGTCAGAGACACACTGCCACTCATGAGTGTTGCTGAACATGGTTAGAGACACTGCCACTCATGAGTGTTGCTGAACATGGTTAGAGACATACTGCCACTCATGAGTGTTGCTTAACATGGTTAGAGACACTGCCACTCATGAGTGTTGCTGAACATGGTTAGAGACACACTGCCACTCATGAGTGTTGCTGAACATGGTTAGAGACACATTGCCACTCATGAGTGTTGCTGAACATGGTTAGAGACACTGCCACTCATGAGTGTTGCTGAACATGGTTAGAGACACTGCCACTCATGAGTGTTGCTGAACATGGTTAGAGAGACACTGCCACTCATGAGTGTTGCTGAACATGGTTAGAGAGACACTGCCACTCATGAGTGTTGCTGAACATGGTTAGAGACACACTGCCACTCATGAGTGTTGCTAAACATGGTTAGAGACACTGCCACTCATGAGTGTTGCTGAACATGGTTAGAGACACACTGCCACTCATGAGTGTTGCTGAACATGGTTAGAGAGACACTGCCACTCATGAGTGTTGCTGAACATGGTTAGAGATACACTACCACTCATGAGTGTTGCTGAACATGGTTAGAGACACTGCCACACATGAGTTTTGCTGAACATGGTTAGAGACACACTGCCACTCATGAGTGTTGCTGAACATGGTTAGAGAGACACTGCCACTCATGAGTGTTGCTGAACATGGTTAGAGACACAATGCCACTCATGAGTGTTGCTGAACATGGTTAGAGACACACTGCCACTCATGAGTGTTGCTGAACATGGTCAGAGACACACTGCCACTCATGAGTGTTGCTGAACATGGTTAGAGACACTGCCACTCATGAGTGTTGCTGAACATGGTTAGAGAGACACTGCCACTCATGAGTGTTGCTGAACATGGTCAGAGACACACTGCCACTCATGAGTGTTGCTGAACATGGTTAGAGACACTGCCACTCATGAGTGTTGCTGAACATGGTTAGAGACATACTGCCACTCATGAGTGTTGCTTAACATGGTTAGAGACACTGCCACTCATGAGTGTTGCTGAACATGGTTAGAGACACACTGCCACTCATGAGTGTTGCTGAACATGGTTAGAGACACATTGCCACTCATGAGTGTTGCTGAACATGGTTAGAGACACTGCCACTCATGAGTGTTGCTGAACATGGTTAGAGACACTGCCACTCATGAGTGTTGCTGAACATGGTTAGAGAGACACTGCCACTCATGAGTGTTGCTGAACATGGTTAGAGACACACTGCCACTCATGAGTGTTGCTGAACATGGTTAGAGACACACTGCTACCCATGAGTGTTGCTAAACATGGTTAGAGACACTGCCACTCATGAGTGGTGCTGAACATGGTTAGAGACACACTGCCACTCATGAGTGTTGCTGAACATGGTTAGAGATACACTACCACTCATGAGTGTTGCTGAACATGGTTAGAGACACTGCCACACATGAGTGTTGCTGAACATGGTTAGAGACACACTGCCACTCATGAGTGTTGCTGAACATGGTTAGAGAGACACTGTCACTCATGAGTGTTGCTGAACATGGTTAGAGACACACTGCCACTCATGAATGTTGCTGAACATGGTTAGAGACACTGCCACTGATGAGTGTTGCTGAACATGGTTAGAGACACTGCCACTCCATGAGTGTTGCTGAACATGGTTAGAGACACACTGCCACTCATGAGTGTTGCTGAACATGGTTAGAGACACACTGCCACTCATGAGTGTTGCTGAACATGGTTATGGACACACTGCCACTCATGAGTGTTGCTGAACATGGTTAGAGAGACACTGCCACTCATGAGTGTTGCTGAACATGGTTAGAGACACTGCCACTCATGAGTGTTGCTGAACATGGTTGGACACACTACCACTCATGAGTGTTGCTGAACATGGTTAGAGACACACTGCCACTCATGAGTGTTGCTGAACATGGTTAGAGAGACACTGCCACTCATGAGTGTTGCTGAACATGGTTAGAGACACTGCCACTCATGAGTGTTGCTGAACATGGTTAGAGAGACACTGCCACTCATGAGTATTGCTGAACATGGTCAGAGACACACTGCCACTCATGAGTGTTGCTGAACATGGTTAGAGACACTGCCACTCATGAGTGTTGCTGAACATGGTTAGAGACACACTGCCACTCATGAGTGTTGCTGAACATGGTTAGAGACACTGCCACTCATGAGTGTTGCTGAACATGGTTAGAGACATACTGCCACTCATGAGTGTTGCTTAACATGGTTAGAGACACTGCCACTCATGAGTGTTGCTGAACATGGTTAGAGACACACTGCCACTCATGAGTGTTGCTGAACATGGTTAGAGACACATTGCCACTCATGAGTGTTGCTGAACATGGTTAGAGACACTGCCACTCATGAGTGTTGCTGAACATGGTTAGAGAGACTGCCACTCATGAGTGTTGCTGAACATGGTTAGAGAGACACTGCCACTCATGAGTGTTGCTGAACATGGTTAGAGAGACACTGCCACTCATGAGTGTTGCTGAACATGGTTAGAGACACACTGCCACTCATGAGTGTTGCTAAACATGGTTAGAGACACTGCCACTCATGAGTGTTGCTGAACATGGTTAGAGACACACTGCCACTCATGAGTGTTGCTGAACATGGTTAGAGAGACACTGCCACTCATGAGTGTTGCTGAACATGGTTAGAGATACACTACCACTCATGAGTGTTGCTGAACATGGTTAGAGACACTGCCACACATGAGTGTTGCTGAACATGGTTAGAGACACACTGCCACTCATGAGTGTTGCTGAACATGGTTAGAGAGACACTGCCACTCATGAGTGTTGCTGAACATGGTTAGAGACACACTGCCACTCATGAATGTTGCTGAACATGGTTAGAGACACTGCCACTCATGAGTGTTGCTGAACATGGTTAGAGACACTGCCACTCCATGAGTGTTGCTGAACATGGTTAGAGACACACTGCCACTCATGAGTGTTGCTGAACATGGTTAGAGACACACTGCCACTCATGAGTGTTGCTGAACATGGTTATGGACACACTGCCACTCATGAGTGTTGCTGAACATGGTTAGAGAGACACTGCCACTCATGAGTGTTGCTGAACATGGTTAGAGACACTGCCACTCATGAGTGTTGCTGAACATGGTTGGACACACTACCACTCATGAGTGTTGCTGAACATGGTTAGAGACACACTGCCACTCATGAGTGTTGCTGAACATGGTTAGAGAGACACTGCCACTCATGAGTGTTGCTGAACATGGTTAGAGACACTGCCACTCATGAGTGTTGCTGAACATGGTTAGAGAGACACTGCCACTCATGAGTGTTGCTGAACATGGTTAGAGACACTGCCACTCATGAGTGTTGCTGAACATGGTTAGAGACACACTGCCACTCATGAGTGTTGCTGAACATGGTTAGGGACACTGCCACTCATGAGTGTTGCTGAACATGGTTAGAGACACTGCCACTCATGAGTGTTGCTGAACATGGTTAGAGACACTGCCACTCATGAGTGTTGCTGAACATGGTTAGAGACACACTGCCTCTCATGAGTGTTGCTGAACATGGTTAGAGACACACTGCCTCTCATGAGTGTTGCTGAACATGGTTAGAGACACTGCCACTCATGAGTGTTGCTGAACATGGTTAGAGACACTGCCACTCATGAGTGTTGCTGAACATGGTTAGAGACACACTGCCACTCATGAGTGTTGCTGAACATGGTTAGAGAGACACTGCCACTCATGAGTGTTGCTGAACATGGTTAGAGACACTGCCACTCATGAGTGTTGCTGAACATGGTTAGAGACACTGCCACTCATGAGTGTTGCTGAACATGGTTAAAGACACTGCCACTCATGAGTGTTGCTGAACATGGTTAGAGAGACACTGCCACTCATGAGTGTTGCTGAACATGGTTAGGGACACACTGCCACTCATGAGTGTTGCTGAACATGGTTAGAGACACTGCCACTCATGAGTGTTGCTGAACATGGTTAGAGACACTGCCACTCATGAGTGTTGCTTAGAGACACATTGCCACTCATGAGTGTTGCTGAACATGGTTAGAGACACACTGCCATTCATGAGTGTTGCTGAACATGGTTAGAGACACTGCCACTCATGATTGTTGCTGAACATGGTTAGAGACACTGCCACTCATGAGTGTTGCTGAACATGGTTAGGGACACACTGCCACTCATGAGTGTTGCTGAACATGGTTAGAGACACATTGCCACTCATGAGTGTTGCTGAACATGGTTAGAGACACACTGCCACTCATGAGTGTTGCTGAACATGGTTAGAGAGACACTGCCTCTCATGACTGTTGCTGAACATGGTTAGAGACACTGCCACTCATGAGTGTTGCTGAACATGGTTAGAGAGACACTGCCACTCATGAGTGTTGCTGAACATGGTTAGAGAGACACTGCCACTCATGAGTGTTGCTGAACATGGTTAGAGACACACTGCCACTCATGAGTGTTGCTGAACATGGTTAGAGACACTGCCACTCATGAGTGTTGCTGAACATGGTTAGAGACACACTGCCACTCATGAGTGTTGCTGAACATGGTTAGAGACACACTGCCACTCATGAGTGTTGCTGAACATGGTTAGAGACACACTGCCACTCATGAGTGTTGCTGAACATGGTTAGAGACACACTGCCACTCATGAGTGTTGCTGAACATGGTTAGAGACACACTGCCACTCATGAGTGTTGCTGAACATGGTTAGAGACACACTGCCTCTCATGAGTGTTGCTGAACATGGTTAGAGACACTGCCACTCATGAGTGTTGCTGAACATGGTTAGAGACACTGCCACTCATGAGTGTTGCTGAACATGGTTAGACACACTGCCACTCATGAGTGTTGCTGAACATGGTTAGAGACACACTGCCACTCATGAGTGTTGCTGAACATGGTTAGGGACACACTGCCACTCATGAGTGTTGCTGAACATGGTTAGAGGGACACTGCCACTCATGAGTGTTGCTGAACATGGTTAGAGACACTGCCACTCATGAGTGTTGCTGAACATGGTTAGAGAGACACTGCCACTCATGAGTGTTGCTGAACATGGTTAGAGACACACTGCCACTCATGAGTGTTGCTGAACATGGTTAGAGACACTGCCACTCATGAGTGTTGCTGAACATGGATAGAGAGATACTGCCACTCATGAGTTTTGCTGAACATGGTTAGAGACACACTGCCACTCATGAGTGTTGCTGAACATGGTTAGAGACACACTGCCACTCATGAGTGTTGCTGAACATGGTTAGAGACACACTGCCACTCATGAGTGTTGCTGAACATGGTTAGAGGGACACTGCCACTCATGAGTGTTGCTGAACATGGTTAGAGACACTGCCACTCATGAGTGTTGCTGAACATGGTTAGAGAGACACTGCCACTCATGAGTGTTGCTGAACATGGTTAGAGACACACTGCCACTCATGAGTGTTGCTGAACATGGTTAGAGACACTGCCACTCATGAGTGTTGCTGAACATGGTTAGAGGGACACTGCCACTCATGAGTGTTGCTGAACATGGTTAGAGACACACTGCCACTCATGAGTGTTGCTGAACATGGTTAGAGACACACTGCCACTCATGAGTGTTGCTGAACATGGTTAGAGACACTGCCACTCATGAGTGTTGCTGAACATGATTAGAGACACACTGCCTCTCATGGGTGTTGCTGAACATGGTTAGAGACACTGCCACTCATGAATGTTGCTGAACATGGTTAGAGACACTGCCACTCATGAGTGTTGCTGAACATGGTTAGAGACACTGCCACTCATGAGTGTTGCTGAACATGGTTAGAGACACACTGCCACTCATGAGTGTTGCTGAACATGGTTAGAGAGACACTGCCACTCATGAGTGTTGCTGAACATGATTAGAGACACTGCCACTCATGAGTGTTGCTGAACATGGTTAGAGACACACTGCCACTCATGAGTGTTGCTGAACATGGTTAGAGACACACTGCCTCTCATGAGTGTTGCTGAACATGGTTAGAGAGACACTGCCACTCATGAGTGTTGCTGAACATGGTTAGAGACACTGCCACTCATGAGTGTTGCTGAACATGGTTAGAGACACTGCCACTCATGGGTGTTGCTGAACATGGTTAGAGACACTGCCACTCATGAGTGTTGCTGAACATGGTTAGAGACACTGCCACTCATGAGTGTTGCTGAACATGGTTAGAGACACTGCCACTCATGAGTGTTGCTGAACATGGTTAGAGACACACTGCCACTCATGAGTGTTGCTGAACATGGTTAGAGACACACTGCCTCTCATGAGTGTTGCTGAACATGGTTAGAGACACTGCCACTCATGTGTGTTCCTGAACATGGTTAGAGACACACTGCCACTCATGAGTGTTTCTGAACATGGTTAGAGATACACTGCCACTCATGAGTGTTGCTGAACATGGTTAGAGACACTGCCACTCATGAGTGTTGCTGAACATGGTTAGAGACACACTGCCACTCATGAGTGTTGCTGAACATGGTTAGAGAGACAATTCCCCTCATGAGTGTTGCTGAACATGGTTAGAGACACTGCCACTCATGAGTGTTGCTGAACATGGTTAGAGACACTGCCACTCATGAGTGTTGCTGAACATGGTTAGAGACACACTGCCACTCATGAGTGTTGCTGAACATGGTTAGAGACACACTGCCACTCATGAATGTTGCTGAACATGGTTAGAGACACTGCCACTCATGAGTGTTGCTGAACATGGTTAGGGACACTGCCACACATGAGTGTTGCTGAACATGGTTAGAGACACTGCCACTCATGAGTGTTGCTGAACATGGTTAGAGACACTGCCACTCATGAGTGTTGCTTAGAGACACACTGCCACTCATGAGTGTTTCTGAACATGGTTAGAGACACACTGCCACTCATGAGTGTTGCTGAACATGGTTAGAGACACTGCCACTCATGATTGTTGCTGAACATGGTTAGAGACACTGCCACTCATGATTGTTGCTGAACATGGTTAGAGACACTGCCACTCATGAGTGTTGCTGAACATGGTTAGGGACACTGCCACTCATGAGTGTTGCTGAACATGGTTAGAGACACTGCCACTCATGAGTGTTGCTGAACATGGTTAGAGACACTGCCACTCATGATTGTTGCTGAACATGGTTAGAGACACTGCCACTCATGAGTGTTGCTGAACATGGTTAGGGACACTGCCACTCATGAGTGTTGCTGAACATGGTTAGAGACACTGCCACTCATGAGTGTTGCTGAACATGGTTAGAGACACACTGCCTCTCATGAGTGTTGCTGAACATGGTTAGAGACACTGCCACTCATGAGTGTTGCTGAACATGGTTAGAGACACACTGCCACTCATGGGTGTTGCTGAACATGGTTAGAGACACTGCCACTCATGAGTGTTGCTGAACATGGTTAGAGACACTGCCACTCATGAGTGTTGCTGAACATGGTTAGAGACACTGCCACTCATGAGTGTTGCTGAACATGGTTAGGGACACACTGCCACTCATGAGTGTTGCTGAACATGGTTAGAGACACTGCCACTCATGAGTGTTGCTGAACATGGTTAGAGACACTGCCACTCATGAGTGTTGCTGAACATGGTTAGAGACACACTGCCTCTCATGAGTGTTGCTGAACATGGTTAGAGACACTGCCACTCATGAGTGTTGCTGAACATGGTTAGGGACACACTGCCACTCATGAGTGTTGCTGAACATGGTTAGAGACACACTGCCACTCATGAGTGTTGCTGAACATGGTTAGAGACACACTGCCACTCATGAGTGTTGCTGAACATGGTTAGAGAGACACTGCCTCTCATGACTGTTGCTGAACATGGTTAGAGACACTGCTACTCATGAGTGTTGCTGAACATGGTTAAAGACACACTGCCACTCATGAGTGTTGCTGAACATGGTTAGAGACACACTGCCACTCATGAGTGTTGCTGAACATGGTTAGAGAGACACTGCCACTCATGAGTGTTGCTGAACATGGTTAGAGAGACACTGCCACTCATGAGTGTTGCTGAACATGGTTAGAGACACACTGCCACTCATGAGTGTTGCTGAACATGGTTAGAGACACTGCCACTCATGAGTGTTGCTGAACATGGTTAGAGACACACTGCCTCTCATGAGTGTTGCTGAACAGGGTTAGAGACACTGCCACTCATGAGTGTTGCTGAACATGGTTAGAGACACTGCCACTCATGAGTGTTGCTGAACATGGTTAGACACACTGCCACTCATGAGTGTTGCTGAACATGGTTAGAGACACACTGCCACTCATGAGTGTTGCTGAACATGGTTAGGGACACACTGCCACTCATGAGTGTTGCTGAACATGGTTAGAGGGACACTGCCACTCATGAGTGTTGCTGAACATGGTTAGAGACACTGCCACTCATGAGTGTTGCTGAACATGGTTAGAGAGACACTGCCACTCATGAGTGTTGCTGAACATGGTTAGAGACACACTGCCACTCATGAGTGTTGCTGAACATGGTTAGAGACACTGCCACTCATGAGTGTTGCTGAACATGGATAGAGAGATACTGCCACTCATGAGTGTTGCTGAACATGGTTAGAGACACACTGCCACTCATGAGTGTTGCTGAACATGGTTAGAGACACACTGCCACTCATGAGTGTTGCTGAACATGGTTAGAGACACACTGCCACTCATGAGTGTTGCTGAACATGGTTAGAGGGACACTGCCACTCATGAGTGTTGCTGAACATGGTTAGAGACACTGCCACTCATGAATGTTGCTGAACATGGTTAGAGAGACACTGCCACTCATGAGTGTTGCTGAACATGGTTAGAGACACACTGCCACTCATGAGTGTTGCTGAACATGGTTAGAGACATACTGCCACTCATGAGTGTTGCTGAACATGGTTAGAGACACACTGCCACTCATGAGTGTTGCTGAACATGGTTAGAGACACTGCCACTCATGAGTGTTGCTGAACATGGTTAGAGACACACTGCCACTCATGAGTGTTGCTGAACATGGTAAGAGACACACTGCCACTCATGAGTGTTGCTGAACATGGTTAGAGACACACTGCCACTCATGAGTGTTGCTGAACATGGTTAGAGACACTGCCACTCATGAGTGTTGCTGAACATGGTTAGAGACACTGCCACTCATGAGTGTTGCTGAACATGGTTAGAGGGACACTGCCACTCATGAGTGTTGCTGAACATGGTTAGAGACACACTGCCACTCATGAGTGTTGCTGAACATGGTTAGAGACACACTGCCACTCATGAGTGTTGCTGAACATGGTTAGAGACACACTGCCACTCATGAGTGTTGCTGAACATGGTTAGAGACACTGCCACTCATGAGTGTTGCTGAACATGGTTAGAGACACTGCCACTCATGAATGTTGCTGAACATGGTTAGAGACACACTGCCACTCATGAGTGTTGCTGAACATGGTTAGATAGACACTGCCACTCATGAGTGTTGCTGAACATGGTTAGAGACACTGCCACTCATGAGTGTTGCTAAACATGGTTAGAGACACACTGCCACTCATGAGTGTTGCTGAACATGGTTAGAGACACACTGCCTCTCATGGGTGTTGCTGAACATGGTTAGAGACACTGCCACTCATGAATGTTGCTGAACATGGTTAGAGACACTGCCACTCATGAGTGTTGCTGAACATGGTTAGAGACACTGCCACTCATGAGTGTTGCTGAACATGGTTAGAGACACACTGCCACTCATGAGTGTTGCTGAACATGGTTAGAGAGACACTGCCACTCATGAGTGTTGCTGAACATGGTTAGAGACACACTGCCACTCATGAGTGTTGCTGAACATGGTTAGAGACACACTGCCACTCATGAGTGTTGCTGAACATGGTTAGAGACACACTGCCTCTCATGAGTGTTGCTGAACATGGTTAGAGAGACACTGCCACTCATGAGTGTTGCTGAACATGGTTAGAGACACTGCCACTCATGAGTGTTGCTGAACATGGTTAGAGACACTGCCACTCATGGGTGTTGCTGAACATGGTTAGAGACACTGCCACTCATGAGTGTTGCTGAACATGGTTAGAGACACTGCCACTCATGAGTGTTGCTGAACATGGTTAGAGACACTGCCACTCATGAGTGTTGCTGAACATGGTTAGAGACACACTGCCACTCATGAGTGTTGCTGAACATGGTTAGAGACACACTGCCTCTCATGAGTGTTGCTGAACATGGTTAGAGACACTGCCACTCATGAGTGTTCCTTAACATGGTTAGAGACACACTGCCACTCATGAGTGTTGCTGAACATGGTTAGAGATACACTGCCACTCATGAGTGTTGCTGAACATGGTTAGAGACACTGCCACTCATGAGTGTTGCTGAACATGGTTAGAGACACACTGCCACTCATGAGTGTTTCTGAACATGGTTAGAGAGACAATTCCCCTCATGAGTGTTGCTGAACATGGTTAGAGACACTGCCACTCATGAGTGTTGCTGAACATGGTTAGAGACACTGCCACTCATGAGTGTTGCTGAACATGGTTAGAGACACACTGCCACTCATGAGTGTTGCTGAACATGGTTAGAGACACACTGCCACTCATGAATGTTGCTGAACATGGTTAGAGACACTGCCACTCATGAGTGTTGCTGAACATGGTTAGGGACACTGCCACACATGAGTGTTGCTGAACATGGTTAGAGACACTGCCACTCATGAGTGTTGCTGAACATGGTTAGAGACACTGCCACTCATGAGTGTTGCTGAACATGGTTAGAGACACACTGCCACTCATGAGTGTTGCTGAACATGGTTAGAGACACTGCCACTCATGATTGTTGCTGAACATGGTTAGAGAGACACTGCCACTCATGAGTGTTGCTGAACATGGTTAGAGACATACTGCCACTCATGAGTGTTGCTGAACATCGTTAGAGACACTGCCACTCATGATTGTTGCTGAACATGGTTATAGACACTGCCACTCATGAGTGTTGCTGAACATGGTTAGGGACACACTGCCACTCATGAGTGTTGCTGAACATGGTTAGAGACACACTGCCACTCATGAGTGTTGCTGAACATGGTTAGAGGGATACTGCCACTCATGAGTGTTGCTGAACATGGTTAGAGACACTGTCACTCATGAGTGTTGCTGAACATGGTTAGAGACACTGCCACTCATGAGTGTTGCTGAACATGGTTAGAGAGATACTGCCTCTTATGAGTGTTGCTGAACATGGTTAGAGACACACTGCCACTGAGAGCTTCCCTTCATTCCCTCCTCAGCCATTCCTTCCTCAGTCAAAATGCATTCAGGCCCTGAAATCTACTATGACTTATAAATCATACTCTGAAAACAGTGAAGAAACAGAACTAAATAAATATGCATGCATTCATTTCAAGTATGTGTGTATATATCAGAATATATTTATGCAGCTCTATATTACAGATATATATGTGCTAGGTCACTGCCGATCGGCTTCTAGAAATATAACAGGATTGCACACAATATAAGTTGCACTAGGTAGGATGGTAAGGTGCTCTCACTGATGAAAGGGTCTGGTGTAATGATTACTGGACTCAAGAGCATGTGCATGAGGGCCTTGAGCTGATGGATGTGTCCTGATAGTTGGATGTCCACCTGGCTGGGGGGGTGTATGATGATATGGCGGTGTTTGGGAGATATGTAGCTGCTTATGTGCTGACTGGCCCATAGAAACTGCAGCCTCATCAGTATGAGTCGATGTTCTTCTGTAGTTGACCTTCTTCTGGCCGTGGTTTCTTGCATCATCTTTCCTCTGATCTGTCTCCCAGCGCTTTCCTATGCGGGCCATGACTGACTCCATCCCCTCAAGGGTCTCAGGATGTTTCAATATCATCTCTCTGAATGCTAAAGGTAACAATTTTGACTACTAACAATTCTGTCATGCAACAATATAACGCACACTAAGCCTGCAATTACATCACACCATGCATCTGCTAAACCACCAAACAAGGGCCAAATACAGCCCAACCGTACACCTAAGACTGTGTGTGTGTGTGTGTGTGTGTGTTTGTTCATATATGCTCACAATACACGGCATGAAGAAGAGCACTACATGGAATTTCACTTGAATGCATATCCAACTTAAAACTTAAGAGACCTGGGCTTTGAGACATGTTTTGGATGGCCCATTCAGCATGTGTCATGTCGGGAGATCTTTCAGAAAGAATGGCTTTAGGTCCAGCTGATGTTGGCATTCTTTGATTTCGAGTTTTTCCACAGGCATTGCGTGGACTACCTTTATCATGCTGACATTTCTTCTTCTCCTTAACAAAAATCTCTTCATCACTTGAGCTTGAACTGGAAATGACAATCCTGCAGAGTAATTGTGCACAAGTCATTACATTACTCCCTGACAATTGTCTTCAATATTCACATGTAGTCATCTTTGGTGTCTTGGCGCTTGGCATTGTAGTAATTCAGGATGAAGAGTATGAGGAAGGCTATGCTGAATACAGTGACCACCGTCACCATGGAGCTCAGTACCACCACAGTGAATTGATGAGCTAGAGGTTTTTGGGCTTCAAACCATGCCTCCACCACATCTTCAGCTGTGAAGATATAACATAAGTATGCATGCATGTGATATGCATGTGACATGTAACTAAAGGTTCTCAGTGCAGGAATGTATTAATTAAGTGGCTAGTTGATTTAGCTGCTTGATCACCATTAACTTCTATCTCTGCACCAACAGAAAGCTGCACTACATTCTCACCCTCTAGCTACAAATTCTGTATGCCTATAATTATTGGGATTGGAGCTTGCTTCATGAATCTCATCACAGCACTTCCTGTAGCACTCCCTGTAGCACTTCCTGTAGTATTCTGTAGATCTTCCAAGTGATGGAACTAAAAAATGGTGTAATCTCTCTCCATTGGGGGACGAGAGGTGAGGATATATTTTACAAACACAGAATATCCCTCAGGCAGGCACGTTCTTGAACAGCTTGAATATAATATGCTTGCTACAACTCAGCAAGTAGTTGGCTACATGCCAGACACTCACCTGAGCAAATTTAGTGATCTAGTCAGAGGGAAAAGCTTTCGCTGTGCTTCAGAACAGTTTAGTACTCCCCCCCCCCCCCACGTACTCCCTTCCCCCCCCCCCCCCCCCCCCACACACACACACCTCACCCAAGGTTGAAAGAAAGTGGGAAAGTAAAAAATTAAAGAACGTGTTTTATTTTCCAGCATCACTTACAGATGTAGACAGGAGGATTGGAAACCTCACTGAGGGAATAGAGTCCACTAGATTCCTAAATAGTATATAACATAGTCATAGTTCACTAGGCAGCTCTTCCATTAGAGAGCTTGTTAAAGTTAAAGGAAATAACAGTACACTGTAATATATATTATAGCTTTGATACTAGCTAGCTAGCTAGGGGTTAATAACAGTACACTGTAATATATATTATAGCTTTGATACTAGCTAGCTAGCTAGGGGTTAATACCTCTTTTGTTGTTTGTTTCTGACTAGAACTTACCTCTGCTTTAGTAAATGCTACGAGAACAACACCATAGTAGTGTTTCTGTTTGAATGCAGACCTCCACTCATACCCGAAATGATACCTCCTTGGTAAATCATTGGGCTGAAAGGAACTCACAATGAATGGGATGGGTTGAGTGACTGAGCTAACCATCTTGGAAGGAAGAGCCTTTAGCACGAGTTGTTTGAGAGGTATGAACGAGACATATGGAGCTGTATAAGGATCATTTTCAGGCTTAAACACAGGAACTGCTATCAGCAAATAATGACTGCATATGGCAGGAAGGACATCAACAATCATTAATATAGTAACCATTATGAGCGTGTTAGCATATTATACCTGATATCTCCATACCGCTCATTGGTGGGATAGAGACTAACTGTGAAAGTACTATCATGGCTCAAGGAGAGTGAAGGAGTTGGTGGAACTGTAGGGGCTAGAGTAAATAGTAATAACCTCATCCTTGTTCAGCCATGAAGCTATCTATATTCAAGTCTTCCTACTTACCATCAGGTTGGGTGTTAAATGTGACTCCCTGTGAGTGAGGGCTCTGAATGGTCCCCGACATTGATGTTATTGCACACATGTATTTCATATTGGCTGATAGCGTATCAGTAAAGTACATTTGTATGTGTTTAGATGTGGAAAGACTCAAGTGATTAAAAACATCATTTTCTTCGACCAGTTCACCATTTCCGTCAAGATATTCTCTTGTGCCTTCACATTGCAGCTTGAACTCTATGTCATGAATATTGGCGTGGGCTTCATGGCTCCAGTAAAATAGTGCACTGGACCGAGTCACTTTAGAAACAGTAAAATTCACAGCTTCCAGAAATCCTAGTTTGAAACAGAACAAAAAAGACTGATGTAAATTATTCACCTTTCAATGTTATCCACACATAATCATTGAACAGGTGTTAGGTCATAATCATGATTCATTGAAAAGGTGTTAGGTCATAATCATGATGCCAGAACACGAGAATTAAGGAGCCACACCTCCAAGAGACTGACATCTCTATAAATATATAGCCATTTTCAGTTCTGCTGTACATTTAACCGCAAGCTATGGTAAGGAAAATCACCATATGACCTGTGTATAGCAAGCATATGACCCGTGTATAGCAAGCATATGACCTGTGTATAGCAAGCATATGACTTGTGTATAGCAAGCATATGACCTGTGTATAGCAATAATACCCAACCATATGACCTGTGTATAGCAATACCCAACCATTATTATGACCTGTATAGTATAATAATTCTCACAAACCATTTTAAAAGTACCATAATTTTATAACAACTAACCCAGCTTTTCCGTGTTGATGACTACAACACGACTTGGTACATGTACTTGAGCATTGTATGCAATCACCTGAGATGATGGATTCATGAATATAGTCATCAAATTCAATACCTTCAGCGTATATACCTTCAGCTCATATAATGATCCAGGAGCTAGACCTACTATTTTTGCTCTCCTAAATACACTATCAAAATGAATGAAATCTGGCGCTGCACACTTGAAATTATTAAGTTGGCAAAGTGATAAATAGAATCCTTGCAATAATTCTTGATGATCCTCATGTTGCCAAGACACTACTAAATTGTAGTCCTCCAATTTCCATGTTATTGAATCAGGCTTAGTCAAGGCAATAACACCTGATGGAAATAACGGTATAATAATGTACACAAAATAGTTCAAACATTTACTATTAGTGGAAACAGCGAGTAGGAGATAAGTAATGATGAACGGAGCATTCATCGCGTCAGTCTCCAAGGGAGAGTTTAGCGCACGCGCAGATCGCCGTTGTCAGGTTTGGAAAAGGCGGGGATTGCAAAATGTCTATGGTCTCACTTTATGATCCTCTCACCCGCACTATTTATGCATGCCCTTGCCTAATTTTATGTTCTCTCCTCATATTCCTATATATTAACAATATACCTTACAGGTGTATACTCGAAATTATTATTTATATATGTGCATTAAAAAAATATGGCACCTCCGTGTAATACCCCCATGCAACCAGCAACCGCCATCCCTATCTATACTGCCACCGACACACAATATTTTCGACCAGGCTCCACCACAAAACCATCTGACAGCTACTGGGAGGTTATTGATGAAGAGCTAATTTCGCCTATCAGCGAGGCCCACCTACAACTGAAATCCTAGAAGATTTTGACTGCTCACCAATTACTCCTGGGCTAATAAAATCTTTACTCAAGAAATGTAATCATGCTTCTGCTCCGGGGAAGGATAACATAGAGTATGAGAAGCTGCCAACATGTCACCATTTTCTGGAGTAAAATTCTGTTGGTCACAATCCTGCCCTCCATCATGGGCCAAAGGCAAAATAGTTCTTATACACAAGTCGGGTGACACTGATACCCCTGCCAATTTCCGCCCCATCATTTTATCTTCAGTTCTTGGGAAACTATTCCACAAAATCATTGCTAGGAGACTGGAAATTTTTTGTTTGTCTAATGAGATTATTGACCCCTCACTCCAGAAGGGATTTCTGAGTGGGGTCAATGGCACATTTGAGCACATTTTTTCCGTGACTTCCATCATAGAGCATGCAAGGTCCAACAACTTACCATTGGCTACGACTTTCATAGACCTACGTAATGCATTTGGATCTATCCCACATAAATTAGTGGATGACATGCTCCACCATCTGAAGGTACCAACTTATGTCACTAGCTACATTAGAGACCTATACAGCCATTTCCAAGCCTTTGTATATAACATCAAATGGTCTACCTCCACTTTTGATATATCATGGGGCCTTTTTCAGGGTGACCAATTATTTTTCTTGTGGCTATTATTAAAGTTGCTCAAAATCTGTCATGCCCTTGATTCAGGTTCCGATATCCTCGGCAAACCTGCCAGATATAAATTCCACCCTATACTGTGAATGGAAGGAACCCTTCTCCAATGAACCTCCTGGATGGTACAGATGCACACTGTCTGACTACAACAAGGATGGGGCGGCTGTCCTCAAGGACCACAATGATTCTATCGAGGTGGTAAATCTGACCTCTATAAAATGGGCCTTTGCTAGAAAATCAGCTAAGATCTACCGACCTCTGAGCAACCCATCCCCGATCTTTACTCTGGCCTCCCACAAACAGAACCAACAAAAAAATAGGCCTTCAGCTGAACACAAGGTGAAAGCCTTCGCTGATGATCTCACCCTCATCCACACAGACAAAAAACTTCATACAGAAAGTCTAAGAAGGATAGAAGAATGTTACTTGAATCTCGAGGTGCGACCTGACAAGTGTGTGTCACTATTCATCAAGGGGGGCAAAACAGATAAATCATTTTCAGTACACCTATATGCCGATTCAACTAGAAACATTTCCACAAAACCAACCAAGTTTCTACGCAGATTACTGGATACCTCCTCAAAAAAGAGTGCAGGGAACTCTTCATCATCCATGCTATCGAAGATGAAGGAATCCCTCTCCAACATTGATACTAGACCCATCAGAGGGGAATATAAGGTGTGGATCTATAGGAACTACATTGCTCCATCCATGCACTTTTCTCTAGCAGTCAATCAAAGTACAGCCACATGCATAAGGAAGATGGAAGACACTGCCACTAAGTTCATCAAAAAGTGGCTGAACCTCCCAAGAAATGCCACTAGAGCTATCCTGTATCATCCCTCGGTACTAAACCTGCCATGCCCCCCAGATATGAAGAGGAAAGCTAAACTTTCCTATCTTTCTGCTATCGTGAGTTCAGAAGATCCTCTTGTTTCAGATCCATTCTCTCTTCTTGATAACAAAGCAACTAGGACTGCCCTAGATATTCCATCAACCTGTCGAACCATCTTAGAAGATGCCAGAGAAAACATTTCCACTTGGCCAAAGATAAAAAGATTCTGCACCAATCAAACTGTGAGTTGAGGTGGGAACAGCCATCTGGAGTGTCTACAGGTCCAGTCAAAATTAAAGGACACAGTCAGTCTGGAAAAGGATACACATATTTGGAAGATGATCATAAACATGGCCTCAATGCTGGCCAACTCTCCTTTCTCCTGAAAGCTGGATCCGACACCCTCCCCACTCCAGTCAATCTCTGCCACTGGAAGATAGTTATGCTGTCCCCCTAGACCTACAACTGCACATATCCTTAATGGCTGTCACGTGGCACTGAACCAGGGCAGATACACCTGGAGACATGACTCGGTTTTGGCTCATCTGGTAAGGGAGTTTAAAAAAACTCTTGCCCAAGGACACAAAGATTTATGCAGACATAGAGGGGAACAGGGCCGGAAAAAATCCACCGGCCACTATCCCTCCAGATATATTTCCTTCTCTCTTGCGGCCTGATATAGTAGTCACCATCGACCAAGAAAAGTATGTATATTTGCTGGAGCCAAATAATTCTCCACCGGGCCTCGAGAAAGCCAGGTTAAGGAAACAGGTTAAGGAAGAATACCACCATCTAATTTTGGATATGCAAGCTCAAGGCCTCCAAGTACAATACAACACCATTGAGATTGGATCCCTTGGCCATTTCATAACCGAATCCATGGATTCCCTAATTGATGTCCTACCAATAGAACACACTAAACAATCCGTACCCATCCTTGTGAAGGCCTCACAACTAGCAATATCTTGCTCTCAGCAAATATTTGCCGCCCACAAGCTCCAAAAATGGTAACGTAACTATCTAACTTAACTATTTTACTCTATCTTAATCCCTTTCTTTAAAATGTAATTGCATTTCTACCCCACCTCCCTTGCCATGCCCATCCCCACATTCTAACATACATGTATCATGATGTATGCATGTGTCCGAGGTATTGTCAATATATATATTATAACTTTTGTCTTTTCATTAAAAAAATTCTCTTCTATATAAGCTAATTGCGCAACTAATAATGATGACATATGGGTGTAGGCAACAATGGGTCTAGACTTTTGCCCCCCATCCCCACAGATTTCAATCCAGACAGGATTTGAAAATAATCCAGACAGGATTTGAAAAGAGATCAACAATTATTAAAATAATGTGCATTCTACTGAAATAAACTCATTGCCAATATCGGCTAATGATGCATCTTGTTTGTACAATCCAAGGTAGTCTCCCTCCATTTTTTAATTTTTTTAAACAAAAACTTGTGTTTACCATTTTATAGCTCCGTAGATTCTGCGAACTTATCGTATGGACTAGATATATAGGTCAAAAGATAGGTCTCTCTGTGTGCTCTCTTTTATATTCATGTGTATTACAACTACAGTATAGCCAAGGAGTTAAAGTGGGGAAATCTAAAAACCTGAATGCCTGATTTTGCCACATAAATATCTCCAGATTGCCAAGTGTAGAGAGTTGAAATTAGCACCAGTGGCTAGAGGAAGCCCTACTCTATGCAATGAGTGGTTTCATTAGGTGCTAGAACGTAAGTATGAAGTCAAGTGTGCGGGTGGAAAATGAATTTTATGGATATATCAAGTCCATACCAAGAATCTATGGAGCTATAAAGTGGCAACCACAAGTTTTTTTTCACACTTTCTACTAAAATGCAATTGTCACCCCTTAATCTGCCTCGAGTCATTGCCATATGCAACCATGTTTTGTGATGGCAGTGCTGAAACAATTCTTAGTTGCTGAAGGGAGGACAAAACCATAAAAGTAGTTTTAGTGAATAAAAACTTATGGTTACCACTTCATAGCTACATAAATTCTGCAAACTTCACTGTATGGACTTGATATATAGCTCAAAAGATAGGTCTCTCTGTGTGCTCTCTTTTGATACTAAAACATTTTTCATTACTGTAAATGTACCCAAGTTACTGGAGCTAAGGTGGGGGTAACTCAAAACCCTGAGTGCCCAAGTTATTTTTCTCCAGATTGCCAAGTGCTCGAGAGCTGAAATTAGCACCAGTTTTTAGTATCACACAGAGAGATCTATCTTTTTAGCTATATATCAAGGTCATCGAGTGAAGTGTGCAGAATTTATGGTGCTCCAAAGTCGTAAAACCACAGGTGTTTTTTTAACACTTTGGTGTCTTCATTTCTTGAGCTGAATACAATATGGGTGGCTGTTAGGGTAGCTACACACCGCCTCCCAACTGCCAGGCTGGGGACTGACACTCTAACTAAGCTCCACTTATATCCACAACTAGATAATAGTTTATTAACAACACAAGTTACATATGACAGAAGTGGTTATCCAGAGGGAGGCTGGCCTTAAATAGCCTGGCCTTCCTCTTGGATATGACCATATTAGGTATCAATACGAGTGTGATTAATCAAGATGGATCAATGGTTCATGTGTGGTAAGTGTGTGCTTGAAGTGTGCATGTCATTGATTAGGCGTGATTACTTCAAAGAGTCAAGTTCTCATGTCACCCGAAGGTTTTGGGTGGTAACACCCAGTTGTTAGGGGATCAGGGTGGTTCCGCTAAAAAGTACACTTAAAAGAATGGTTGACAATTGAAACTTGAAATGCAGTTAGTTTAATAGTGAAGGTATACAATAGAATGCAGTTAGTATAGCAGTTAGTATAGTAGTGAAGGTGGAGAATGCAGTTAGTATAATAGTGAAGGTATAGAATGCAGTTAGTATAATAGTGAAGGTAGTGAATGCAGTTAGTATAATAGTGAAGGTGTAGAATGCAGTTAGTATAATAGTGAAGATATAGAATGCAGTTAGTGTAGGTATAGAATGCAGTTAGTATAATAGTGAAGGTATAGAATGCAGTTAATATAATAGTGAAGGTATAGAATGCAGTTAGTATAATAGTGAAGGTATAGAATGCAGTTAATATAATAGTGAAGGTATAGAATGCAGTTAGTATAATAGTGAAGGTATAGAATGCAGTTATTATAATAGTGAAGGTATAGAATGCAGTTAGTATAATAGTGAAGGTATAGAATGCAGTTATTATAATAGTGAAGGTATAGAATGCAGTTATTATAATAGTGAAGGTGGAGAATGCAGTTAGTATAGTAGTGAAGGTATAGAATGCAGTTAGTATAATAGTGAAGGTATAGAATGCAGTTAATATAATAGTGAAGGTATAGAATGCAGTTAGTATAGTAGTGAAGGTGGAGAATGCAGTTAGTATAGTAGTGAAGGTGGAGAATGCAGTTAGTATAGTAGTGAAGGTGGAGAATGATGGGGGGGGGGGGGGGGGGAAGAAAAGAAATTAGGGATAAAAAAGAAAAAGGTCTGTCACCCCTATATACCACAGTGGTCTTCCCCCCTTAATTAAGGAGAGGTTAGGGGGAGAACAAGATGCCATCAACTTGACATTATCATATCATCTCTTAATTTCATCTTTGAGGGCCAATTTTTTTTGTTGTTTTGTTGTTGGTTGACTAGCTGGCAGTTTGGGTAGTAGAAGGGGCTGTCCGAGGCAGTGACTAATTCTTCTATAGAGACTCAGGCACAGTAGCAGGGTCATGTCGTTCCTTACCAACGCATGCATATATAATTCTATCGTACAAATGCTTCCTCCAGAGACTTGCACAACTTTTTTGATTCTTAATGACCACACAGGTAACAGTTGACTTCTTTCTATGACCTTTGCAGACATTTAGACCTGTACCCTCATGCTCTTCTTCATCTGAAGAACACTATGAAAGAGATTGTTTTAGTGGGAAACTATTCTACTGACAGAGCTAAGCAAAACCAATCATGGTTAAACTCACTGCTTGGGAGGTAAATGCAAACAGAGCCCAGGTCAGCCCAGGTCATGTGAATGTCTCTATACTCACATTAAACCTGGTATAACTTGTAAGTGTCACTATTCCATTAAACCTGATACAACTTGTGAATGTCTCTATACTTACATTAAACCTGGTACAACTTGTGAATGTCTCTATACTCACATTAAACCTGGTACAACTTGTGAATGTCTCTATACTTACATTAAACCTGGGAAAGAAGAACTTTTACCTTCCCCCATCAAGTGCCTGGAAATGCTCTATGAGGTCTTGCCTACAATAGTAAAGACCATACAACTTGTGAATGTCTCTACTCAAATTAAACCGGGTACAACTTGTGAATGTCTTTATACTCACATTAAACCTGGTACAACTTGTGAATGTCTCTATACTTACATTAAACCTGGTACAACTTGTGAATGTCTCTATACTCACATTAAACCTGGTACAACTTGGAATGTCTCTACCCAAATTAAACCGGGTACAACTTGTGAATGTCTCTATACTCACATCAAACCTGGTACAACTTGTGAATGTCTCTATACTCACATTAAACCTGGTACAACTTGTGAATGTTTCCATACTTACATTAAACCTGGTACAACTTGTGAATGTTTCCATACTTACATTAAACCTGGTACAACTTGTGAATGTCTCTATGATCACATTAAACCTGGTACAATTTGTGAATGTCTTTACTCCATTAAACCTCGTACAACTTGTGAATGTCTCTACTAAAATTAAACCTAGACCAACTTGTGACTGTATCTACTCACATTAAACCTGGTACAACTTGTGAGAATGTCTCTATACTCACATTAAACCTGGTACAACTTGTGAATGTCTCTATACTTACATTAAACCTGGTACAACTTGTGAATGTCTCTATACTCACATTAAACCTGGTACAACTTGTGAGTGTCTATACTCACATTAAACCTGGTACAACTTGTGAATGTCTCTATACTCACATTAAACCTGGTACAACTTGTGAATGTCTCTATACTCACATTAAACCTGGTAGAACTTGTGAGTGTCGCTACTCACATTAAACCTGGTACAACTTGTGAATGTCTCTATGATCACATTAAACCTGGTACAATTTGTGAATGTCTCTACTCCATTGAACCTGGTAAACTTGTGAATGGCTCTATACTCACATTAAACCTGTACAACTTGTGAATGTCTCTATACTCACATTAAACCTGGTACAACTTGTGAATGTCTCTATACTCACATTAAACCTGGTACAACTTGTGAATGTCTCTATGATCACATTAAACCTGGTACAATTTGTGAGTGTCTCTACTCCATTGAACCTGGTACAACTTGTGAATGTCTCGATACTCACATTAAACCTGGTACAACTTGTGAATGTCTCTACTCACATTAAACCTGGTACAACTTGTGAATGTCTCTACTCAAACTAAACCTAGACCAATTTGTGAGTGTCGCTACTCACATTAAACCTGGTACAACTTGTGAATGTCTCTATGATCACATTAAACCTGGTACAATTTGTGAATGTCTCTACTCCATTAAACCTGGTACAACTTGTGAATGTCTCTATACTCACATTAAACCTGGTACAACTTGTGAATGTCTCTATACTCACATTAAACCTGATAAACTTGTGAATGTCTCTATGATCACATTAAACCTGGTACAACTTGTGAATGTCTCTACTCACATTAAACCTGGTACAACTTGGAATGTCTCTACTCACATTAAACCTGGTACAACTTGTGAATGTCTCTATGATCACATTAAACCTGGTAAAACTTGTGAATGTCTCTACTCACATTAAACCTGGTACAACTTGTGAATGTCTCTATGATCACATTAAACCTGGTACAATTTGTGAATGTCTCTACTCCATTAAACCTGGTACAACTTGTGAATGTCTCTATACTCACATTATACCTGGTACAACTTGTGAATGTCTCTATACTTACATTAAACCTGGTACAACTTGTGAATGTCTCTATACTCACATTAAACCTGGTACAACTTGGAATGTCTCTACCCAAATTAAACCGGGTACAACTTGTGAATGTCTCTATACTCACATCAAACCTGGTACAACTTGTGAATGTCTCTATACTCACATTAAACCTGGTACAACTTGTGAATGTTTCCATACTTACATTAAACCTGGTACAACTTGTGAATGTCTCTATGATCACATTAAACCTGGTACAATTTGTGAATGTCTTTACTCCATTAAACCTGGTACAACTTGTGAATGTCTCTACTAAAATTAAACCTAGACCAACTTGTGACTGTATCTACTCACATTAAACCTGGTACAACTTGTGAGAATGTCTCTATACTCACATTAAACCTGGTACAACTTGTGAATGTCTCTATACTTACATTAAACCTGGTACAACTTGTGAATGTCTCTCTACTCCATTAAACCTGGTACAACTTGTGAATGTCTCTATACTCACATTAAACCTGATACAACTTGTGAATGTCTCTATACTCACATTAAACCTGGTACAACTTGTGAGTGTCGCTACTCACATTAAACCTGGTAAAACTTGTGAATGTCTCTATGATCACATTAAACCTGGTACAATTTGTGAATGTCTCTACTCCATTAAACCTGGTACAACTTGTGAATGTCTCTATACTCACATTAAACCTGGTACAATTTGTGAATGGCTTATAATTATACTCACATTAAACCTGGTACAATTTGTGAATGTCTCTACTCACATTAAACCTGGTACAACTTGTGAATGTCTCTCCTCACATTAAACCTGGTACAACTTGTGAATGTCTCTACTCACATTAAACCTGGTACAACTTGTGAATGTCTCTACTCAAACTAAACCTAGACCAATTTGTGAGTGTCGCTACTCACATTAAACCTGGTACAACTTGTGAATGTCTCTATGATCACATTAAACCTGGTATAATTTGTGAATGTCTCTACTCCATTAAACCTGGTACAACTTGTGAATGTCTCTATACTCACATTAAACCTGGTACAACTTGTGAATGTCTCTATACTTACATTAAACCTGGTACAACTTGTGAATGTCTCTATACTCACATTAAACCTGGTACAACTTGGAATGTCTCTACCCAAATTAAACCGGGTACAACTTGTGAATGTCTCTATACTCACATCAAACCTGGTACAACTTGTGAATGTCCTATACTCACATTAAACCTGGTACAACTTGTGAATGTTTCCATACTCACATCAAACCTGGTACAACTTGTGAATGTCCTATACTCACATTAAACCTGGTACAACTTGTGAATGTTTCCATACTTACATTAAACCTGGTACAACTTGTGAATGTCTCTATACTCACATTAAACCTGGTACAATTTGTGAATGTCTTTACTCCATTAAACCTGGTACAACTTATGAATGTCTCTACTAAAATTAAACCTAGACCAACTTGTGACTGTATCTACTCACATTAAACCTGGTACAACTTGTGAGAATGTCTCTATACTTACATTAAACCTGGTACAACTTGTGAATGTCTCTATACTCACATTAAACCTGGTACAACTTGTGAGTGTCTATACTCACATTAAACCTGGTACAACTTGTGAATGTCTCTATACTCACATTAAATCTGGTACAACTTGTGAATGTCTCTATACTCACATTAAACCTGGTACAACTTGTGAGTGTCGCTACTCACATTAAACCTGGTACAACTTGTGAATGTCTCTATGATCACATTAAACCTGGTACAATTTGTGAATGTCTCTACTCACATTAAACCTGGTACAACTTGGAATGTCTCTACTCACATTAAACCTGGTACAACTTGTGAATGTCTCTATACTCACATTAAACCTGGTACAATTTGCGAATGGCTTATAATTATACTCACATTAAACCTGGTACAACTTATGAATGTCTCTACTAAAATTAAACCTAGACCAACTTGTGAATGTCTCTACTCCATTAAACCAGGTACAATGTCTCTATACTCACATTAAACCTGATACAACTTGTGAATGTCTATATACTCACATTAAACCTGGTACAACTTGTGAATGTCTCTACTCACATTAAACCTGGTACAACTTGTGAATGTCTCTATGATCACATTAAACCTGGTAAAACTTGTGAATGTCTCTACTCACATTAAACCTGGTACAACTTGTGAATGTCTCTCCTCACATTAAACCTGGTACAACTTGTGAATGTCTCTACTCACATTAAACCTGGTACAACTTGTGAATGTCTCTACTCAAACTAAACCTAGACCAATTTGTGAGTGTCGCTAATCACATTAAACCTGGTACAACTTGTGAATGTCTCTATGATCACATTAAACCTGGTACAATTTGTGAATGTCTCTACTCCATTAAACCTGGTACAACTTGTGAATGTCTCTATACTTACATTATACCTGGTACAACTTGTGAATGTCTCTATACTCACATTAAACCTGGTACAACTTGTGAATGTCTCTATACTCACATTAAACCTGGTACAATTTGTGAATGTCTCTACTCCATTAAACCTGGTACAACTTGTGAATGTCTCTATACTTACATTAAACCTGGTACAACTTGTGAATGTCTCTATGATCACATTAAACCTGGTACAACTTGTGAATGTCTCTACTAAAATTAAACCTAGACCAACTTGTGACTGTATCTACTCACATTAAACCTGGTACAACTTGTGAATGTCTCTATACTCACATTAAACCTGGTACACTTGTGAATGTCTCTACTCAAATCAAACCTAGACCAACTTGTGAGTGTCTATAATCACATTAAACCTTGTACAACTTGTGAATGTCTCTATACTCACATTAAACCTGATACAACTTGTGAATGTCTATATACTCACATTAAACCTGGTACAACTTGTGAATGTCTATTAAACCTGGTACAACTTGTGAATGCCTCTACTCACATTAAACCTGGTACAACTTGTGAATGTCCCTATGATCACATTAAACCTGGTACAACTTGTGAATGTCTCTACTCACATTAAACCTGGTACAACTTGGAATGTCTCTACTCACATTAAACCTGGTAGCTACAACTTGTGAATGTCTCTACTCACATTAAACCTGGTACAACTTGTGAATGTCTCTACTCACAATAAACCTGGTACAACTTGTGAATGTCTCTACTCAAACTAAACCTAGACCAATTTGTGAGTGTCGCTACTCACATTAAACCTGGTACAACTTGTGAATGTCTCTATACTTACATTAAACCTGGTGCAACTTGTGAATGTCTCTATACTCACATTAAACCTGGTACAACTTGGAATGTCTCTACCCAAATTAAACCGGGTACAACTTGTGAATGTCTCTATACTCACATCAAACCTGGTACAACTTGTGAATGTCCTATACTCACATTAAACCTGGTACAACTTGTGAATGTTTCCATACTCACATCAAACCTGGTACAACTTGTGAATGTCCTATACTCACATTAAACCTGGTACAACTTGTGAATGTTTCCATACTTACATTAAACCTGGTACAACTTGTGAATGTCTCTATACTCACATTACACCTGGTACAACTTGTGAATGTCTCTATGATCACATTAAACCTGGTACAATTTGTGAATGTCTTTACTCCATTAAACCTGGTACAACTTATGAATGTCTCTACTAAAATTAAACCTAGACCAACTTGTGACTGTATCTACTCACATTAAACCTGGTACAACTTGTGAGAATGTCTCTATACTTACATTAAACCTGGTACAACTTGTGAATGTCTCTATACTCACATTAAACCTGGTACAACTTGTGAGTGTCTATACTCACATTAAACCTGGTACAACTTGTGAATGTCTCTATACTCACATTAAACCTGGTACAACTTGTGAATGTCTCTATACTCACATTAAACCTGGTACAACTTGTGAGTGTCGCTACTCACATTAAACCTGGTACAACTTGTGAATGTCTCTATGATCACATTAAACCTGGTACAATTTGTAAATGTCTCTACTCACATTAAACCTGGTACAACTTGGAATGTCTCTACTCACATTAAACCTGGTACAACTTGTGAATGTCTCTATACTCACATTAAACCTGGTACAATTTGCGAATGGCTTATAATTATACTCACATTAAACCTGGTACAACTTATGAATGTCTCTACTAAAATTAAACCTAGACCAACTTGTGAATGTCTCTACTCCATTAAACCAGGTACAATGTCTCTATACTCACATTAAACCTGATACAACTTGTGAATGTCTATATACTCACATTAAACCTGGTACAACTTGTGAATGTCTCTACTCACATTAAACCTGGTACAACTTGTGAATGTCTCTATGATCACATTAAACCTGGTAAAACTTGTGAATGTCTCTACTCACATTAAACCTGGTACAACTTGTGAATGTCTCTCCTCACATTAAACCTGGTACAACTTGTGAATGTCTCTACTCACATTAAACCTGGTACAACTTGTGAATGTCTCTACTCAAACTAAACCTAGACCAATTTGTGAGTGTCGCTAATCACATTAAACCTGGTACAACTTGTGAATGTCTCTATGATCACATTAAACCTGGTACAATTTGTGAATGTCTCTACTCCATTAAACCTGGTACAACTTGTGAATGTCTCTATACTTACATTATACCTGGTACAACTTGTGAATGTCTCTATACTCACATTAAACCTGGTACAACTTGTGAATGTCTCTATACTCACATTAAACCTGGTACAATTTGTGAATGTCTCTACTCCATTAAACCTGGTACAACTTGTGAATGTCTCTATACTCACATTAAACCTGGTACAACTTGTGAATGTCTCTATACTTACATTAAACCTGGTACAACTTGTGAATGTCTCTATGATCACATTAAACCTGGTACAACTTGTGAATGTCTCTACTAAAATTAAACCTAGACCAACTTGTGACTGTATCTACTCACATTAAACCTGGTACAACTTGTGAATGTCTCTATACTCACATTAAACCTGGTACACTTGTGAATGTCTCTACTCAAATCAAACCTAGACCAACTTGTGAGTGTCTATAATCACATTAAACCTTGTACAACTTGTGAATGTCTCTATACTCACATTAAACCTGATACAACTTGTGAATGTCTATATACTCACATTAAACCTGGTACAACTTGTGAATGTCTATATACTCACATTAAACCTGGTACAACTTGTGAATGCCTCTACTCACATTAAACCTGGTACAACTTGTGAATGTCCCTATGATCACATTAAACCTGGTACAACTTGTGAATGTCTCTACTCACATTAAACCTGGTACAACTTGGAATGTCTCTACTCACATTAAACCTGGTACAACTTGTGAATGTCTCTACTCACAATAAACCTGGTACAACTTGTGAATGTCTCTACTCAAACTAAACCTAGACCAATTTGTGAGTGTCGCTACTCACATTAAACCTGGTACAACTTGTGAATGTCTCTATACTTACATTAAACCTGGTGCAACTTGTGAATGTCTCTATACTCACATTAAACCTGGTACAACTTGGAATGTCTCTACCCAAATTAAACCGGGTACAACTTGTGAATGTCTCTATACTCACATCAAACCTGGTACAACTTGTGAATGTCCTATACTCACATTAAACCTGGTACAACTTGTGAATGTTTCCATACTCACATCAAACCTGGTACAACTTGTGAATGTCCTATACTCACATTAAACCTGGTACAACTTGTGAATGTTTCCATACTTACATTAAACCTGGTACAACTTGTGAATGTCTCTATACTCACATTACACCTGGTACAACTTGTGAATGTCTCTATGATCACATTAAACCTGGTACAATTTGTGAATGTCTTTACTCCATTAAACCTGGTACAACTTATGAATGTCTCTACTAAAATTAAACCTAGACCAACTT
The DNA here is from genome assembly GCA_028752905.1 of Cladorhizidae sp. MBARI D1340-BT2. Classification (NCBI taxonomy): domain Eukaryota; kingdom Metazoa; phylum Porifera; class Demospongiae; order Poecilosclerida; family Cladorhizidae; species Cladorhizidae sp. MBARI D1340-BT2. The sequence continues at coordinate 928,006 of JAQNBH010000005.1, forward strand.
GTGACTGTATCTACTCACATTAAACCTGGTACAACTTGTGAGTGTCGCTACTCACATTAAACCTGGTACAACTTGTGAATGTCTCTATGATCACATTAAACCTGGTACAATTTGTGAATGTCTCTACTCATATTAAACCTGGTACAACTTGTGAATGTCTCTATGCTCACATTAAACCTGGTACAACTTGTGAATGTCTCTCTACTTACATTAAACCTGGTACAACTTGTGAATGTCTCTATACTCACATTAAACCTGGTACAATTTGTGAATGGCTTATAATTATACTCACATTAAACCTGGTACAATTTGTGAATGTCTCTACTCCAATAAACCAGGCACAATGTCTCTATACTCACATTAAACCTGATACAACTTGTGAATGTCTATATTCTCACATTAAACCTGGTACAACTTGTGAATGTCTCTATACTCACATTAAACCTGGTACAACTTGTGAATGTCTCTATACTCACATTAAAACTGGTACAACTTGTGAATGTCTCTATACTCACATTAAACCTGGTACAACTTGTGAATGTCTATATACTCACATTAAACCTGGTACAACTTGTGAATGTCTCTATACTCACATTAAACCTGGTACAAGTTGTGAATGTCTCTATACTCACATTAAACCTGGTACAACTTGTGAATGTCTTTATAATCACATTAAACTTGGTACAACTTGTGAATGTCTCTACTCACATTAAACCTGGTACAACTTGTGAATGTCTCTACTCACATTAAACCTGGTACAACTTGTGAATGTCTCTACTCACATTAAACTTGGTACAACTTGTGAATGTCTCTATACTCACATTAAACCTGGTACAACTTGTGAATGTCTCTATACTCACATTAAACCTGGTACAACTTGTGAATGTCTCTCTACTCACATTAAACCTGGTACAACTTGTGAATGTCTCTACTCACATTAAACCTGGTACAACTTGTGAATGTCTCTATACTCACATTAAACCTGGTACAACTTGTGAATGTCTCTATACTCACATTAAACCTGGTACAACTTGTGAATGTCTCTATACTCACATTAAACCTGGTACAACTTGTGAATGTCTCTATACTCACATTAAACCTGGTACAACTTGTGAGTGTCGCTACTCACATTAAACCTGGTACAACTTGTGAATGTCTCTATGATCACATTAAACCTGGTACAATTTGTGAATGTCTCTACTCCATTAAACCTGGTACAACTTGTGAATGTCTCTATACTCACATTAAACCTGGTACAATTTGTGAATGGCTTATAATTATACTCACATTAAACCTGGTACAACTTATGAATGTCTCTACTAAAATTAAACCTAGACCAACTTGTGAATGTCTCTACTCCATTAAACCAGGTACAATGTCTCTATACTCACATTAAACTTGGTACAACTTGTGAATGTCTCTACTCACATTAAACTTGGTACAACTTGTGAATGTCTCTATACTCACATTAAACCTGGTACAACTTGTGAATGTCTCTATACTCACATTAAACCTGGTACAACTTGTGAATGTCTCTCTACTCACATTAAACCTGGTTACAACTTGTGAATGTCTCTACTCACATTAAACCTGGTACAACTTGTGAATGTCTCTACTCAAACTAAACCTAGACCAATTTGTGAGTGTCGCTAATCACATTAAACCTGGTACAACTTGTGAATGTCTCTATGATCACATTAAACCTGGTACAATTTGTGAATGTCTCTACTCCATTAAACCTGGTACAACTTGTGAATGTCTCTATACTCACATTAAACCTGGTACAACTTGTGAATGTCTCTATACTTACATTAAACCTGGTACAACTTGTGAATGTCTCTATGATCACATTAAACCTGGTACAACTTGTGAATGTCTCTACTAAAATTAAACCTAGACCAACTTGTGACTGTATCTACTCACATTAAACCTGGTACAACTTGTGAATGTCTCTATACTCACATTAAACCTGGTACACTTGTGAATGTCTCTACTCAAATCAAACCTAGACCAACTTGTGAGTGTCTATAATCACATTAAACCTTGTACAACTTGTGAATGTCTCTATACTCACATTAAACCTGATACAACTTGTGAATGTCTATATACTCACATTAAACCTGGTACAACTTGTGAATGTCTATATACTCACATTAAACCTGGTACAACTTGTGAATGCCTCTACTCACATTAAACCTGGTACAACTTGTGAATGTCCCTATGATCACATTAAACCTGGTACAACTTGTGAATGTCTCTACTCACATTAAACCTGGTACAACTTGGAATGTCTCTACTCACATTAAACCTGGTAGCTACAACTTGTGAATGTCTCTACTCACATTAAACCTGGTACAACTTGTGAATGTCTCTACTCACAATAAACCTGGTACAACTTGTGAATGTCTCTATGATCACATTAAACCTGGTACAATTTGTGAATGTCTTTACTCCATTAAACCTGGTACAACTTGTGAATGTCTCTACTAAAATTAAACCTAGACCAACTTGTGACTGTATCTACTCACATTAAACCTGGTACAACTTGTGAGAATGTCTCTATACTCACATTAAACCTGGTACAACTTGTGAATGTCTCTATACTTACATTAAACCTGGTACAACTTGTGAATGTCTCTATACTCACATTAAACCTGGTACAACTTGTGAGTGTCTATACTCACATTAAACCTGGTACAACTTGTGAATGTCTCTATACTCACATTAAACCTGGTACAACTTGTGAATGTCTCTATACTCACATTAAACCTGGTACAACTTGTGAGTGTCGCTACTCACATTAAACCTGGTACAACTTGTGAATGTCTCTATGATCACATTAAACCTGGTACAATTTGTGAATGTCTCTACTCCATTAAACCTGGTACAACTTGTGAATGTCTCTATACTCACATTAAACCTGGTACAATTTGTGAATGGCTTATAATTATACTCACATTAAACCTGGTACAATTTGTGAATGTCTCTACTCACATTAAACCTGGTACAACTTGTGAATGTCTCTCCTCACATTAAACCTGGTACAACTTGTGAATGTCTCTACTCACATTAAACCTGGTACAACTTGTGAATGTCTCTACTCAAACTAAACCTAGACCAATTTGTGAGTGTCGCTACTCACATTAAACCTGGTACAACTTGTGAATGTCTCTATGATCACATTAAACCTGGTATAATTTGTGAATGTCTCTACTCCATTAAACCTGGTACAACTTGTGAATGTCTCTATACTCACATTAAACCTGGTACAACTTGTGAATGTCTCTATACTTACATTAAACCTGGTACAACTTGTGAATGTCTCTATACTCACATTAAACCTGGTACAACTTGGAATGTCTCTACCCAAATTAAACCGGGTACAACTTGTGAATGTCTCTATACTCACATCAAACCTGGTACAACTTGTGAATGTCTCTACTCACATTAAACCTGGTACAACTTGTGAATGTCTCTCTACTCACATTAAACCTGGTACAACTTGTGAATGTCTCTACTCACATTAAACCTGGTACAACTTGTGAATGTCTCTACTCACATTAAACTTGGTACAACTTGTGAATGTCTCTATACTCACATTAAACCTGGTACAACTTGTGAATGTCTCTATACTCACATTAAACCTGGTACAACTTGTGAATGTCTCTCTACTCACATTAAACCTGGTACAACTTGTGAATGTCTCTACTCACATTAAACCTGGTACAACTTGTGAATGTCTCTATACTCACATTAAACCTGGTACAACTTGTGAATGTCTCTATACTCACATTAAACCTGGTACAACTTGTGAATGTCTCTATACTCACATTAAACCTGGTACAACTTGTGAATGTCTCTATACTCACATTAAACCTGGTACAACTTGTGAGTGTCGCTACTCACATTAAACCTGGTACAACTTGTGAATGTCTCTACTCCATTAAACCTGGTACAACTTGTGAATGTCTCTATACTCACATTAAACCTGGTACAATTTGTGAATGGCTTATAATTATACTCACATTAAACCTGGTACAACTTATGAATGTCTCTACTAAAATTAAACCTAGACCAACTTGTGAATGTCTCTACTCCATTAAACCAGGTACAATGTCTCTATACTCACATTAAACCTGATACAACTTGTGAATGTCTATATACTCACATTAAACCTGGTACAACTTGTGAATGTCTCTACTCACATTAAACCTGGTACAACTTGTGAATGTCTCTATGATCACATTAAACCTGGTAAAACTTGTGAATGTCTCTACTCACATTAAACCTGGTACAACTTGTGAATGTCTCTCCTCACATTAAACCTGGTACAACTTGTGAATGTCTCTACTCACATTAAACCTGGTACAACTTGTGAATGTCTCTCCTCACATTAAACCTGGTACAACTTGTGAATGTCTCTACTCACATTAAACCTGGTACAACTTGTGAATGTCTCTACTCAAACTAAACCTAGACCAATTTGTGAGTGTCGCTAATCACATTAAACCTGGTACAACTTGTGAATGTCTCTATGATCACATTAAACCTGGTACAATTTGTGAATGTCTCTACTCCATTAAACCTGGTACAACTTGTGAATGTCTCTATACTTACATTATACCTGGTACAACTTGTGAATGTCTCTATACTCACATTAAACCTGGTACAACTTGTGAATGTCTCTATACTCACATTAAACCTGGTACAACTTGTGAATGTCTCTATGATCACATTAAACCTGGTACAACTTGTGAATGTCTCTACTAAAATTAAACCTAGACCAACTTGTGACTGTATCTACTCACATTAAACCTGGTACAACTTGTGAATGTCTCTATGATCACATTAAACCTGGTACAATTTGTGAATGTCTCTACTCCATTAAACCTGGTACAACTTGTGAATGTCTCTATACTCACATTAAACCTGGTACAACTTGTGAATGTCTCTATACTTACATTAAACCTGGTACAACTTGTGAATGTCTCTATGATCACATTAAACCTGGTACAACTTGTGAATGTCTCTACTAAAATTTAACCTAGACCAACTTGTGACTGTATCTACTCACATTAAACCTGGTACAACTTGTGAATGTCTCTATACTCACATTAAACCTGGTACACTTGTGAATGTCTCTACTCAAATCAAACCTAGACCAACTTGTGAGTGTCTATAATCACATTAAACCTTGTACAACTTGTGAATGTCTCTATACTCACATTAAACCTGATACAACTTGTGAATGTCTATATACTCACATTAAACCTGGTACAACTTGTGAATGTCTATATACTCACATTAAACCTGGTACAACTTGTGAATGCCTCTACTCACATTAAACCTGGTACAACTTGTGAATGTCCCTATGATCACATTAAACCTGGTACAACTTGTGAATGTCTCTACTCACATTAAACCTGGTACAACTTGGAATGTCTCTACTCACATTAAACCTGGTAGCTACAACTTGTGAATGTCTCTACTCACATTAAACCTGGTACAACTTGTGAATGTCTCTACTCACAATAAACCTGGTACAACTTGTGAATGTCTCTACTCAAACTAAACCTAGACCAATTTGTGAGTGTCGCTACTCACATTAAACCTGGTACAACTTGTGAATGTCTCTATGATCGCATTAAACCTGGTACAATTTGTGAATGTCTCTACTCCATTAAACCTGGTACAACTTGTGAATGTCTCTATACTTACATTATACCTGGTACAACTTGTGAATGTCTCTATACTCACATTAAACCTGGTACAACTTGTGAATGTCTCTATACTTACATTAAACCTGGTACAACTTGTGAATGTCTCTATACTCACATTAAACCTGGTACAACTTGGAATGTCTCTACCCAAATTAAACCTGGTACAACTTGTGAATGTCTCTATACTTACATTAAACCTGGTACAACTTGTGAATGTCTCTATACTCACATTAAACCTGGAACAACTAGTGAAGGTCTCTATACTCACATTAAACCTGGTACAACTTGTGAATGTCTCTACTCACATTAAACCTGGTACAACTTGTGAATGTCTCTATGATCACATTAAACCTGGTACAACTTGTGAATGTCTCTATACTTACATTAAACCTGGTACAACTTGTGAATGTCTCTATACACACATTAAACCTGGTACAACTTGTGAGTGTCGCTACTCACATTAAACCTGGTACAACTTGTGAATGTCTCTATGATCACATTAAACCTTGTACAATTTGTGAATGTCTCTACTCGCATTAAACCTGGTACAACTTGTGAATGTCTCTATGCTCACATTAAACCTGGTACAACTTGTGAATGTCTCTCTACTTACATTAAACCTGGTACAACTTGTGAATGTCTCTATACTCACATTAAACCTGGTACAATTTGTGAATGGCTTATAATTATACTCACATTAAACCTGGTACAATTTGTGAATGTCTCTACTCACATTAAACCTGGTACAACTTGTGAATGTCTATATACTCACATTAAACCTGGTACAATTTGTGAATGGCTTATAATTATACTCACATTAAACCTGGTACAATTTGTGAATGTCTCTACTCCAATAAACCAGGCACAATGTCTCTATACTCACATTAAACCTGATACAACTTGTGAATGTCTATATTCTAACATTAAACCTGGTACAACTTGTGAATGTCTCTATACTCACATTAAACCTGGTACAACTTGTGAATGTCTCTATACTCACATTAAACCTGGTACAACTTGTGAATGTCTCTATACTCACATTAAACCTGGTACAACTTGTGAATGTCTCTATACTCACATTAAACCTGGTACAACTTGTGAATGTCTCTATACTCACATTAAACCTGGTACAAGTTGTGAATGTCTCTATACTCACATTAAACCTGGTACAACTTGTGAATGTCTTTATACTCACATTAAACTTGGTACAACTTGTGAATGTCTCTACTCACATTAAACCTGGTACAACTTGTGAATGTCTCTCTACTCACATTAAACCTGGTACAACTTGTGAATGTCTCTACTCACATTAAACCTGGTACAACTTGTGAATGTCTCTACTCACATTAAACTTGGTACAACTTGTGAATGTCTCTATACTCACATTAAACCTGGTACAACTTGTGAATGTCTCTATACTCACATTAAACCTGGTACAACTTGTGAATGTCTCTCTACTCACATTAAACCTGGTACAACTTGTGAATGTCTCTACTCACATTAAACCTGGTACAACTTGTGAATGTCTCTATACTCACATTAAACCTGGTACAACTTGTGAATGTCTCTATACTCACATTAAACCTGGTACAACTTGTGAATGTCTCTATACTCACATTAAACCTGGTACAACTTGTGAATGTCTCTATACTCACATTAAACCTGGTACAACTTGTGAGTGTCGCTACTCACATTAAACCTGGTACAATTTGTGAATGTCTCTATGATCACATTAAACCTGGTACAATTTGTGAATGTCTCTACTCCATTAAACCTGGTACAACTTGTGAATGTCTCTATACTCACATTAAACCTGGTACAATTTGTGAATGGCTTATAATTATACTCACATTAAACCTGGTACAACTTATGAATGTCTCTACTAAAATTAAACCTAGACCAACTTGTGAATGTCTCTACTCCATTAAACCAGGTACAATGTCTCTATACTCACATTAAACCTGATACAACTTGTGAATGTCTATATACTCACATTAAACCTGGTACAACTTGTGAATGTCTCTACTCACATTAAACCTGGTACAACTTGTGAATGTCTCTATGATCACATTAAACCTGGTAAAACTTGTGAATGTCTCTACTCACATTAAACCTGGTACAACTTGTGAATGTCTCTCCTCACATTAAACCTGGTACAACTTGTGAATGTCTCTACTCACATTAAACCTGGTACAACTTGTGAATGTCTCTACTCAAACTAAACCTAGACCAATTTGTGAGTGTCGCTAATCACATTAAACCTGGTACAACTTGTGAATGTCTCTATGATCACATTAAACCTGGTACAATTTGTGAATGTCTCTACTCCATTAAACCTGGTACAACTTGTGAATGTCTCTATACTTACATTATACCTGGTACAACTTGTGAATGTCTCTATACTCACATTAAACCTGGTACAACTTGTGAATGTCTCTATACTCACATTAAACCTGGTACAACTTGTGAATGTCTCTATACTCACATTAAACCTGGTACAACTTGTGAATGTCTCTATGATCACATTAAACCTGGTACAATTTGTGAATGTCTCTATGATCACATTAAACCTGGTACAATTTGTGAATGTCTCTACTCCATTAAACCTGGTACAACTTGTGAATGTCTCTATACTCACATTAAACCTGGTACAACTTGTGAATGTCTCTATACTTACATTAAACCTGGTACAACTTGTGAATGTCTCTATGACATTAAACCTGGTACAACTTGTGAATGTCTCTACTAAAATTAAACCTAGACCAACTTGTGACTGTATCTACTCACATTAAACCTGGTACAACTTGTGAATGTCTCTATACTCACATTAAACCTGGTACACTTGTGAATGTCTCTACTCAAATCAAACCTAGACCAACTTGTGAGTGTCTATAATCACATTAAACCTTGTACAACTTGTGAATGTCTCTATACTCACATTAAACCTGATACAACTTGTGAATGTCTATATACTCACATTAAACCTGGTACAACTTGTGAATGTCTATATACTCACATTAAACCTGGTACAACTTGTGAATGCCTCTACTCACATTAAACCTGGTACAACTTGTGAATGTCCCTATGATCACATTAAACCTGGTACAACTTGTGAATGTCTCTACTCACATTAAACCTGGTACAACTTGGAATGTCTCTACTCACATTAAACCTGGTAGCTACAACTTGTGAATGTCTCTACTCACATTAAACCTGGTACAACTTGTGAATGTCTCTACTCACAATAAACCTGGTACAACTTGTGAATGTCTCTACTCAAACTAAACCTAGACCAATTTGTGAGTGTCGCTACTCACATTAAACCTGGTACAACTTGTGAATGTCTCTATGATCACATTAAACCTGGTACAATTTGTGAATGTCTCTACTCCATTAAACCTGGTACAACTTGTGAATGTCTCTATACTTACATTATACCTGGTACAACTTGTGAATGTCTCTATACTCACATTAAACCTGGTACAACTTGTGAATGTCTCTATACTTACATTAAACCTGGTACAACTTGTGAATGTCTCTATACTCACATTAAACCTGGTACAACTTGGAATGTCTCTACCCAAATTAAACCTGGTACAACTTGTGAATGTCTCTATACTTACATTAAACCTGGTACAACTTGTGAATGTCTCTATACTCACATTAAACCTGGAACAACTTGTGAAGGTCTCTATACTCACATTAAACCTGGTACAACTTGTGAATGTCTCTACTCACATTAAACCTGGTACAACTTGTGAATGTCTCTATGATCACATTAAACCTGGTACAACTTGTGAATGTCTCTATACTTACATTAAACCTGGTACAACTTGTGAATGTCTCTATACTCACATTAAACCTGGTACAACTTGTGAGTGTCGCTACTCACATTAAACCTGGTACAACTTGTGAATGTCTCTATGATCACATTAAACCTGGTACAATTTGTGAATGTCTCTACTCACATTAAACCTGGTACAACTTGTGAATGTCTCTATGCTCACATTAAACCTGGTACAACTTGTGAATGTCTCTCTACTTACATTAAACCTGGTACAACTTGTGAATGTCTCTATACTCACATTAAACCTGGTACAATTTGTGAATGGCTTATAATTATACTCACATTAAACCTGGTACAATTTGTGAATGTCTCTACTCACATTAAACCTGGTACAACTTGTGAATGTTTATATACTCACATTAAACCTGGTACAATTTGTGAATGGCTTATAATTATACTCAAATTAAACCTGGTACAATTTGTGAATGTCTCTACTCCAATAAACCAGGCACAATGTCTCTATACTCACATTAAACCTGATACAACTTGTGAATGTCTATATTCTCACATTAAACCTGGTACAACTTGTGAATGTCTCTATACTCACATTAAACCTGGTACAACTTGTGAATGTCTCTATACTCACATTAAACCTGGTACAACTTGTGAATGTCTCTATACTCACATTAAACCTGGTACAACTTGTGAATGTCTATATACTCACATTAAACCTGGTACAACTTGTGAATGTCTCTATACTCACATTAAACCTGGTACAAGTTGTGAATGTCTCTATACTCACATTAAACCTGGTACAACTTGTGAATGTCTCTATACTCACATTAAACTTGGTACAACTTGTGAATGTCTCTACTCACATTAAACCTGGTACAACTTGTGAATGTCTCTATACTCACATTAAACCTGGTACAACTTGTGAATGTCTCTCTACTCACATTAAACCTGGTACAACTTGTGAATGTCTCTACTCACATTAAACCTGGTACAACTTGTGAATGTCTCTATACTCACATTAAACCTGGTACAACTTGTGAATGTCTCTATACTCACATTAAACCTGGTACAACTTGTGAATGTCTCTATACTCACATCAAACCTGGAACAACTTGTGAATGTCTCTATACTCACATTAAACCTGGTACAACTTGTGAATGTCTCTACTCACATTAAACCTGGTACAACTTGTGAATGTCTCTACTCACATTAAACCTGGTACAACTTGTGAATGTCTCTACTCACATTAAACCTGGAACAACTTGTGAATATCTCTCTACTCCATTAAACCTGGTACAACTTGTGAATGTATCTATACTCACATTAAACCTGGTACAACTTGTGAATGTCTCTATACTCACATTAAACCTGGTACAACTTGTGAATATCTCTATACTCACATTAAACCTGGTACAACTTGTGAATGTCTCTATGATCACATTAAACCTGGTACAATTTGTGAATGTCTCTACTCCATTAAACCTGGTACAACTTGTGAATGTCTCTATACTTACATTATACCTGGTACAACTTGTGAATGTCTCTATACTCACATTAAACCTGGTACAACTTGTGAATGTCTCTATACATACTTACATTAAACCTGGTACAACTTGTGAATGTCTCTATGATCACATTAAACCTGGTACAATTTGTAAATGTCTCTACTCCATTAAACCTGGTACAACTTTTGAATGTCTCTATACTCACATTACACCTGGTAGCTACAACTTGTGAATGTCTCTATACTTACATTAAACCTGGTACAATTTGTGAGTCTATACTCACATTAAACCTGGTACAACTTGTGAATGTCTCTATGATCACATTAAACCTGGTACAATTTGTGAATGTCTTTACTCCATTAAACCTGGTACAACTTGTGAATGTCTCTATACTCACATTAAACCTGGTACAACTTGTGAATGTCTCTATGATCACATTAAATCTGGTACAACTTGTGAATGTCTCTATACTCACATTAAACCTGGTACAACTTGTGAATGTCTCTATACTCACATTAAACCTGGTACAACTTGTGAATGTCTCTATACTCACATTAAACCTGGTACAACTTGTGAATGTCTCTATATTCACATTAAACCTGGTACAACTTGTGAATGTCTCTATATTCACATTAAACCTGGTACAACTTGTGAATGTCTCTACTCACATTAAACCAGGTACAACTTGTGAATATCTCTATACTCACATTAAACCTGGTACAACTTGTGAATGTCTCTATACACATTAAACCTGGTACAACTTGTGAATATCTCTATACTCACATTAAACCTGGTACAACTTGTGAATGTCTCTATACTCACATTAAACCTGGTACAACTTGTGAATGTCTCTATGATCACATTAAACCTGGTACAATTTGTGAATGTCTCTACTCCATTGAACCTGGTAAACTTGTGAATGGCTCTATACTTACATTAAACCTGGTACAACTTGTGAATGTCTCTATACACACATTAAACCTGGTACAACTTGTGAATGTCTCTATACTCACATTAAACCTGGTACAACTTGTGAATGTCTCTATACTCACATTAAACCTGGTACAACTTGTGAATGTCTCTATACTCACATTAAACCTGGTACAACTTGTGAGTGTCGCTACTCACATTAAACCTGGTACAACTTGTGAATGTCTCTATGATCACATTAAACCTGGTACAATTTGTGAATGTCTCTACTCACATTAAACCTGGTACAACTTGTGAATGTCTCTATGCTCACATTAAACCTGGTACAACTTGTGAATGTCTCTCTACTTACATTAAACCTGGTACAACTTGTGAATGTCTCTATACTCACATTAAACCTGGTACAATTTGTGAATGGCTTATAATTATACTCACATTAAACCTGGTACAATTTGTGAATGTCTCTACTCACATTAAACCTGGTACAACTTGTGAATGTCTATATACTCACATTAAACCTGGTACAATTTGTGAATGGCTTATAATTATACTCACATTAAACCTGGTACAATTTGTGAATGTCTCTACTCCAATAAACCAGGCACAATGTCTCTATACTCACATTAAACCTGATACAACTTGTGAATGTCTATATTCTCACATTAAACCTGGTACAACTTGTGAATGTCTCTATACTCACATTAAACCTGGTACAACTTGTGAATGTCTCTATACTCACATTAAACCTGGTACAACTTGTGAATGTCTCTATACTCACATTAAACCTGGTACAACTTGTGAATGTCTCTATACTCACATTAAACCTGGTACAACTTGTGAATGTCTCTATACTCACATTAAACCTGGTACAAGTTGTGAATGTCTCTATACTCACATTAAACCTGGTACAACTTGTGAATGTCTCTATACTCACATTAAACTTGGTACAACTTGTGAATGTCTCTACTCACATTAAACCTGGTACAACTTGTGAATGTCTCTCTACTCACATTAAACCTGGTAGAACTTGTGAATGTCTCTACTCACATTAAACCTGGTACAACTTGTGAATGTCTCTATGATCACATTAAACCTGGTACAACTTGTGAATGTCTCTACTCACATTAAACCTGGTACAACTTGTGAATGTCTCTACTCACATTAAACTTGGTACAACTTGTGAATGTCTCTATACTCACATTAAACTTGGTACAACTTGTGAATGTCTCTATACTCACATTAAACCTGGTACAACTTGTGAATGTCTCTATACTCACATTAAACCTGGTACAACTTGTGAATGTCTCTCTACTCACATTAAACCTGGTACAACTTGTGAATGTCTCTACTCACATTAAACCTGGTACAACTTGTGAATGTCTCTATACTCACATTAAACCTGGTACAACTTGTGAATGTCTCTATACTCACATTAAACCTGGTACAACTTGTGAATGTCTCTACTCACATTAAACCTGGTACAACTTGTGAATGTCTCTACTCACATTAAACCTGGTACAACTTGTGAATGTCTCTATACTCACATTAAACCTGGTACAACTTGTGAATGTCTCTCTACTCACATTAAACCTGGTACAACTTGTGAATGTCTCTACTCACATTAAACCTGGTACAACTTGTGAATGTCTCTATACTCACATTAAACCTGGTACAACTTGTGAATGTCTCTATACTCACATCAAACCTGGTACAACTTGTGAATGTCTCTATACTCACATCAAACCTGGAACAACTTGTGAATGTCTCTATACTCACATTAAACCTGGTACAACTTGTGAATGTCTCTACTCACATTAAACCTGGTACAACTTGTGAATGTCTCTACTCACATTAAACCTGGTACAACTTGTGAATGTCTCTACTCACATTAAACCTGGAACAACTTGTGAATGTCTCTCTACTCCATTAAACCTGGTACAACTTGTGAATGTATCTATACTCACATTAAACCTGGTACAACTTGTGAATGTCTCTATACTCACATTAAACCTGGTACAACTTGTGAATATCTCTATACTCACATTAAACCTGGTACAACTTGTGAATGTCTCTATACTCACATTAAACCTGGTACAATTTGTAAATGTCTCTACTCCATTAAACCTGGTACAACTTTTGAATGTCTCTATACTCACATTACACCTGGTAGCTACAACTTGTGAATGTCTCTATACTCACATTAAACCTGGTACAACTTGTGAATGTCTCTATGATCACATTAAACCTGGTACAATTTGTGAATGTCTTTACTCCATTAAACCTGGTACAACTTGTGAATGTCTCTATACTCACATTAAACCTGGTACAACTTGTGAATGTCTCTATGATCACATTAAACCTGGTACAATTTGTGAATATCTTTACTCCATTAAACCTGGTACAACTTGTGAATGTCTCTATACTCACATTAAACCTGGTACAATTTGTGAATGTCTTTACTCCATTAAACCTGGTACAACTTGTGAATGTCTCTATACTCACATTAAACCTGGTACAACTTGTGAATGTCTCTATGATCACATTAAATCTGGTACAACTTGTGAATGTCTCTATACTCACATTAAACCTGGTACAACTTGTGAATGTCTCTATACTCACATTAAACCTGGTACAACTTGTGAATGTCTCTATACTCACATTAAACCTGGTACAACTTGTGAATGTCTCTATACTCACATTAAACCTGGTACAACTTGTGAATGTCTCTATGATCACATTAAATCTGGTACAACTTGTGAATGTCTCTATACTCACATTAAACCTGGTACAACTTGTGAATGTCTCTATGATCACATTAAACCTGGTACAATTTGTGAATGTCTCTATACTCACATTAAACCTGGTACGACTTGTGAATGTCTCTACTCACATTAAACCTGGTACAACTTGTGAATGTCTCTATACTCACATTAAACCAGGTGTACAACTTGTGAATGTCTCTATGATCACATTAAACCTGGTACAACTTGGAATGTCTCTACTCACATTAAACCTGGTACAATTTGTGAATGTCTCTACTCATTAAACCTGGTACAACTTGTGAATGTCTCTATGATCACATTAAACCTGGTAAAACTTGTGAATGTCTCTCCTCACATTAAACCTGGTACAACTTGTGAATGTCTCTACTCACATTAAACCTGGTACAACTTGTGAATGTCTCTATACTCACATTAAACCTGGTACAACTTGTGAATGACTCTATACTCACATTAAACCTGGTACACCTTGTGAATGTCTCGATACTCACATTAAACCTGGTACAACTTGTGAATGTCTCTACTCACATTAAACCTGGTACAACTTGTGAATGTCTCTACTCACATTAAACCTGGTACAACTTGTGAATGTCTCTATACTCACATTAAACCTGGTACAACTTGTGAATGTCTCTATGCTCACATTAAACCTGGTACAACTTGTGAATGTCTCTATGCTCCCATTAAACCTGGTACAACTTGTGAATGTCTCTATACTCACATTAAACCAGGTACAACTTGTGAATGTCTCTATGATCACATTAAACCTGGTACAACTTGTGAATGTCTCAATACTCACATTAAACCTGGTACAACTTGTGAATGTCTCTACTTACATTAAACCTGGTACAACTTGTGAATGTCTCTACTCACATTAAACCTGGTACAACTTGTGAATGTCTCTATATTCACATTAAACCTGGTACAACTTGTGAATGTCTCTATATTCACATTAAACCTGGTACAACTTGTGAATGTCTCTACTCACATTAAACCAGGTACAACTTGTGAATATCTCTATACTCACATTAAACCTGGTACAACTTGTGAATGTCTCTATACTCACATTAAACCTGGTACAACTTGTGAATATCTCTATACTCACATTAAACCTGGTACAACTTGTGAATGTCTCTATACTCACATTAAACCTGGTACAACTTGTGAATGTCTCTATGATCACATTAAACCTGGTACAATTTGTGAATGTCTCTACTCCATTGAACCTGGTAAACTTGTGAATGGCTCTATACTTACATTAAACCTGGTACAACTTGTGAATGTCTCTATACACACATTAAACCTGGTACAACTTGTGAATGTCTCTATACTCACATTAAACCTGGTACAACTTGTGAATGTCTCTATACTCACATTAAACCTGGTACAACTTGTGAATGTCTCTATACTCACATTAAACCTGGTACAACTTGTGAGTGTCGCTACTCACATTAAACCTGGTACAACTTGTGAATGTCTCTATGATCACATTAAACCTGGTACAATTTGTGAATGTCTCTACTCACATTAAACCTGGTACAACTTGTGAATGTCTCTATGCTCACATTAAACCTGGTACAACTTGTGAATGTCTCTCTACTTACATTAAACCTGGTACAACTTGTGAATGTCTCTATACTCACATTAAACCTGGTACAATTTGTGAATGGCTTATAATTATACTCACATTAAACCTGGTACAATTTGTGAATGTCTCTACTCACATTAAACCTGGTACAACTTGTGAATGTCTATATACTCACATTAAACCTGGTACAATTTGTGAATGGCTTATAATTATACTCACATTAAACCTGGTACAATTTGTGAATGTCTCTACTCCAATAAACCAGGCACAATGTCTCTATACTCACATTAAACCTGATACAACTTGTGAATGTCTATATTCTCACATTAAACCTGGTACAACTTGTGAATGTCTCTATACTCACATTAAACCTGGTACAACTTGTGAATGTCTCTATACTCACATTAAACCTGGTACAACTTGTGAATGTCTCTATACTCACATTAAACCTGGTACAACTTGTGAATGTCTCTATACTCACATTAAACCTGGTACAACTTGTGAATGTCTCTATACTCACATTAAACCTGGTACAAGTTGTGAATGTCTCTATACTCACATTAAACCTGGTACAACTTGTGAATGTCTCTATACTCACATTAAAAACTTGGTACAACTTGTGAATGTCTCTACTCACATTAAACCTGGTACAACTTGTGAATGTCTCTCTACTCACATTAAACCTGGTACAACTTGTGAATGTCTCTACTCACATTAAACCTGGTACAACTTGTGAATGTCTCTATACTCACATTAAACTTGGTACAACTTGTGAATGTCTCTACTCACATTAAACCTGGTACAACTTGTGAATGTCTCTCTACTCCATTAAACCTGGTACAACTTGTGAATGTCTCTACTCACATTAAACCTGGTACAACTTGTGAATGTCTCTACTCACATTAAACTTGGTACAACTTGTGAATGTCTCTATACTCACATTAAACCTGGTACAACTTGTGAATGTCTCTCTACTCACATTAAACCTGGTACAACTTGTGAATGTCTCTACTCACATTAAACCTGGTACAACTTGTGAATGTCTCTATACTCACATTAAACCTGGTACAACTTGTGAATGTCTCTATACTCACATTAAACCTGGTACAACTTGTGAATGTCTCTATACTCACATTAAACCTGGTACAACTTGTGAATGTCTCTACTCACATTAAACCTGGTACAACTTGTGAATGTCTCTATACTCACATTAAACCTGGTACAACTTGTGAATGTCTATATACTCACATTAAACCTGGTACAACTTGTGAATGTCTCTACTCACATTAAACTTGGTACAACTTGTGAATGTCTCTACTCACATTAAACCTGGTACAACTTGTGAATGTCTCTATACTCACATTAAACCTGGTACAACTTGTGAATGTCTCTCTACTCACATTAAACCTGGTACAACTTGTGAATGTCTCTACTCACATTAAACCTGGTACAACTTGTGAATGTCTCTATACTCACATTAAACCTGGTACAACTTGTGAATGTCTCTATACTCACATCAAACCTGGTACAACTTGTGAATGTCTCTATACTCACATCAAACCTGGAACAACTTGTGAATGTCTCTATACTCACATTAAACCTGGTACAACTTGTGAATGTCTCTACTCACATTAAACCTGGTACAACTTGTGAATGTCTCTACTCACATTAAACCTGGTACAACTTGTGAATGTCTCTACTCACATTAAACCTGGTACAACTTGTGAATGTCTCTACTCACATTAAACCTGGAACAACTTGTGAATGTCTCTCTACTCCATTAAACCTGGTACAACTTGTGAATGTATCTATACTCACATTAAACCTGGTACAACTTGTGAATGTCTCTATACTCACATTAAACCTGGTACAACTTGTGAATATCTCTATACTCACATTAAACCTGGTACAACTTGTGAATGTCTCTATACTCACATTAAACCTGGTACAATTTGTAAATGTCTCTACTCCATTAAACCTGGTACAACTTTTGAATGTCTCTATACTCACATTACACCTGGTAGCTACAACTTGTGAATGTCTCTATACTCACATTAAACCTGGTACAACTTGTGAATGTCTCTATGATCACATTAAACCTGGTACAATTTGTGAATGTCTTTACTCCATTAAACCTGGTACAACTTGTGAATGTCTCTATACTCACATTAAACCTGGTACAACTTGTGAATGTCTCTATGATCACATTAAACCTGGTACAATTTGTGAATGTCTTTACTCCATTAAACCTGGTACAACTTGTGAATGTCTCTATACTCACATTAAACCTGGTACAATTTGTGAATGTCTTTACTCCATTAAACCTGGTACAACTTGTGAATGTCTCTATGATCACATTAAACCTGGTACAATTTGTGAATGTCTCTATACTCACATTAAACCTGGTACGACTTGTGAATGTCTCTACTCACATTAAACCTGGTACAACTTGTGAATGTCTCTATACTCACATTAAACCAGGTGTACAACTTGTGAATGTCTCTATGATCACATTAAACCTGGTAGAACTTGGAATGTCTCTACTCACATTAAACCTGGTACAATTTGTGAATGTCTCTACTCATTAAACCTGGTACAACTTGTGAATGTCTCTATGATCACATTAAACCTGGTAAAACTTGTGAATGTCTCTCCTCACATTAAACCTGGTACAACTTGTGAATGTCTCTACTCACATTAAACCTGGTACAACTTGTGAATGTCTCTATACTCACATTAAACCTGGTACAACTTGTGAATGACTCTATACTCACATTAAACCTGGTACAACTTGTGAATGTCTCGATACTCACATTAAACCTGGTACAACTTGTGAATGTCTCTATGCTCACATTAAACCTGGTACAACTTGTGAATGTCTCTATGCTCACATTAAACCTGGTACAACTTGTGAATGTCTCTATACTCACATTAAACCAGGTACAACTTGTGAATGTCTCTATGATCACATTAAACCTGGTACAACTTGTGAATGTCTCAATACTCACATTAAACCTGGTACAACTTGTGAATGTCTCTACTTACATTAAACCTGGTACAACTTGTGAATGTCTCTACTCACATTAAACCTGGTACAACTTGTGAATGTCTCTATACTCACATTAAACCTGGTACAACTTGTGAATGTCTCTATATTCACATTAAACCTGGTACAACTTGTGAATGTCTCTACTCACATTAAACCAGGTACAACTTGTGAATATCTCTATACTCACATTAAACCTGGTACAACTTGTGAATGTCTCTATACTCACATTAAACCTGGTACAACTTGTGAATGTCTCTATACTCACATTAAACCTGGTACAACTTGTGAATGTCTCTATGATCACATTAAACCTGGTACAATTTGTGAATGTCTCTACTCCATTGAACCTGGTAAACTTGTGAATGGCTCTATACTCACATTAAACCTGTACAACTTGTGAATGTCTCTATACTCACATTAAACCTGGTACAACTTGTGAATGTCTCGATACTCACATTAAACCTGGTACAACTTGTGAATGTCTCTACTCACATTAAACCTGGTAGAACT
This sequence comes from Cladorhizidae sp. MBARI D1340-BT2, assembly GCA_028752905.1. NCBI lineage: Eukaryota > Metazoa > Porifera > Demospongiae > Poecilosclerida > Cladorhizidae > Cladorhizidae sp. MBARI D1340-BT2. Next base: position 947,890 of record JAQNBH010000005.1, read on the forward strand.
TGTGAATGTCTCTATACTTACATTAAACCTGGTACAACTTGTAAATATCTCTATACTCACATTAAACTTGGTACAACTTGTGAATGTCTCTATACTCACATTAAACCTGGTACAACTTGTGAATGTCTCTACTCACATTAAACCAGGTACAACTTGTGAATGTCTCTACTCACATTAAACCTGGTAGAACTTGTGAATGTCTCTATACTTACATTAAACCTGGTACAACTTGTGAATATCTCTATACTCACATTAAACTTGGTACAACTTGTGAATGTCTCTACTCACATGGAAGGGAAATGTGCTTTATCTGATTAGCACTACTAGACCGGAACGATTGGTGTTGACTAGTCTATAAAGAAGTCTGACCATTTTCATGTCTTTCAGTGCAACCTGCCACAACCCCAAGTGACCAATAAATCTACTCATGTGCTCTACAACTAGAATAAAGCAAATTTAGCAGGTATAGCTTGGACAACTTGTACATCCAATGTGTTCATTTAGTAACTGTAGCATTGTTGGTCTAACATCCGTTCCTAGATCATTGTAGCCCGAGACCTAAAGTATCTCCCATAACACCTCCAAAGTAGTTCAGCCAGCAGATAAACGCAGAATAAACAAAATTCATACCAAGCGTCGTCAACTCAAAAGATCATCCACGGACTATCATCTTTATCACTCAGAGTCGCAGCTCGAGCACTTGATTGCATCAGCTAGATCTACCCACATTGAATCACTCATCTTTACTTTTCACAAAGATTCAAAGAAATTATAGTCACTTAAATGAAATGACTAAAGAATTTAAATCTAATTTTAGTCCCAGTACACGAACTTTCAATTCTCTGCCCATCCATGATCCAGCAATGAATTTCGCCAGTTAACTCGCATAGAAACTTCAGTCTTCCTCCCGAGAAAGATCTCCCTTCTCCAGTGCTACAACTATCAAGGATAGACATTTCTTTTATGGATGTCTTTGAACCACTACTTACCTTCCAAGGGAACTGGTTGTGATGATATTAATCCACTGCTCCTGAAGAATAATGCAAGCCCACTATGTGAGCCTGTTATCTAGAAAGTGCCTTGAAACCTCATCTCTATACCCTCGGAATGGAAAACACATTTTGTCCTAAAAGGTGCCCACACTGACATAGGCATAATTTCTCTACTTTGTATTAAAATATCAAAGTACTGTAAGTCATTGTTTATAACAAGATCCTTCCTTTCCTCCGCCCTCAGATCAGTAGTTGCCAGTATAGTTTGTTTGAATATATACTTAAAAATGTAAGTATTAGTAAAGTGCACTATTCATATAGTTTATAGAACCCCCTCCCCTCAAGTTCAAATGATGACTAGGGAAATGGCTCGTCCCCAACCCAATAGTTTGTTTGTTTTTGAAAAATATCGTGTTTGACTAAAGTATTATAACCATATTTCAACATTTATACATCTATCTCCCTTTCATCCCCTGAAAGTGTCCTCCAGTATTAATGGTCAAAACATCTTGTGTGTAAATTCACAGAAAAACCTAGGTGTTAATACCAAATATCTCGTGGTCAGAGGATATCAATATTTGCAAGAATGCCTATTTCCAGAAGAAACCGCTTGCAATCTCACTGTTAACACTACCGCTAAGAAGCTTCTCTTATTGCTCTAGTAGATCAAATCTTTTGTTCCAGGTCTGGAGGCAACATCTATTGAAAGAGTTCAGCGTAGAGCCTCAAACACTCTCCTCTGAGTAAAAAAGTGGATTAGTTTCTCTCAATCTCTGCAGGTTATGTTATGGTTGGAGTCACATGACATTCTTTTCCTCGTCAAGTGTTCAGTAGACAACTTTAATATTCATTATTACCCGTCATTCTGTACCCGTCATTCTGTACCGTGACAAAAACAAACAGAGAACACTTTTTTCCTATAAATTACATCACCATCATACATCAACAACAACCTCACACTTCTACTTTAATCGCCTGTGGAATACCCTGCCTCCTATAGACACAACCTCAAGCCTACCCACCAGCAAACAGTATTATCAACTATTTCATAAAGCATTTCAATTCAAAGAACCTGACTATATCTGTCTCGACAACATTTCATTGTCGTGGCTCCACATGCATTTACTTATATATTTACACCTCATACATCATTGTTTAACTATGCATTTACTTACATATAGCACCATCAACTAGTGGTGGCTGTCCACCAGGCATGTCTTACAGGCATGGGAAAGACTACCATATCTTATTGCTTCATATACATCATCAGTTCAGAATAATAATAATAAAGTGCCTATTCTCAGGCACTCGTTTTCCCGCAGGTTGAGGTTAGAAGAGGCGCTAAACAATCAGTTTACAGTATAGTTATAAGCAACCAAGTTTGCTAAGAATACACAATTCCGACTTCTTCAAGAAGCATATACAAATTGATAAGGAAGTAGCTCTAGATACAAATTGATAAGGAAGTAGCTCTAGTGATCGACAACATATCTGCCCATAATTTGGAAAATTAATCAACAACTCATTTGACAGTGGTTTTACTAGAATAGTGTGAATGTCCTGATTTTTTAACACTATATTATACTTTTTTGTCCAGATCTGTAACATTGACCTAGTAATTAACCGCTTGTTTACCTCCCGTTACTAAAGTAACACCAATACGTAAGCGTTAAATGAGCATGTGCACCAATAAAAATTGGGCGACTAGAAAATTTTAGTCTGCCCGAAATATATACATCTTCTATCAGGTGTTTATTCTGAAGACTAGTTACGGAATGGCAGAATGGAGAAGAGCTAAAAGCAAGGGGCAGGTATACCGAGAGCGAGCACAAAGGTGCATGAAAAGTTTGGCAGGGTGGAAGAAAGTGAGGGAACAGATCCTGGCCCTTTAGCGGTGAGTGAGAGAAGCATAACAGTTTCCGAAGCTCGACAAGAAGATAGTACTTCTACAGCCTCTGGGAGTCAGTTGGAGCGACCAGGCTTTGACAGCGAGAGCGAGAACGAATGCCAAGATGGCGCCGAGGAGGATGAGGTGGAAGAGTTTGATTATGATAGTGCTCAGTTGTTCTTTGATGATTTTATGGTCCATTTGCCCCCTTGCTTGCATTAGGAAGACACTCTCTGTACTCCCCTTGCATTAGGAAGACACTCTCTGCTCCCCTTGCAAACGATCTCTCTGCTCCCCTTGCATTAGGAAGACACTCTCTATGGTCCCCTTGCATTAGGAAGACACTCTCTGCTCCCCTTGCATTAGGAAGACACTCTCTGTGCTCCCCTTGCATTAGGAAGACACTCTCTCTGCTCTCCTTGCATTAGGAAGACACTCTCTCTTCTCCCCTTGCATTAGGAAGACTCTCTCTCTGCTCCCCTTGCATTAGGAAGACACTCTCTCTGCTCCCCTTGCATTAGGAAGACGCTCTCTGTGCTCCCCTTGCATTAGGAAGACTCTGTACTCCCCTTGCATTAGGAAGACACTCTCTCTGCTCCCCTTGCATTAGGAAGACACTCTCTCTGCTCCCCTTGCATTAGGAAGACACTCTCTCTGCTCCCCTTGCATTAGGAAGACACTCTCTCTTCTCCCCTTGCATTAGGAGGACACTCTCTGTGCTCGCCTTGCATTAGGAAGGACTCCCTCTCTGCTCCCCTTGCATTAGGAAGACCCTCTCTCTGCTCCCCTTGCATTAGGAAGACACTCTCTCTGCTCCCCTTGCATTAGGAAGACGCTCTCTGTGCTCCCCTTGCATTAGGAAGACTCTCTCTGCTCTCCTTGCATTAGGAAGACACTCTCTCTGCTCCCCTTGCATTAGGAAGACACTCTCTCTTCTCCCCTTGCATTAGGAGGACACTCTCTGTGCTCGCCTTGCATTAGGAAGGACTCCCTCTCTGCTCCCCTTGCATTAGGAAGACCCTCTCTCTGCTCCCCTTGCATTAGGAAGACACTCTCTCTGCTCCCCTTGCATTAGGAAGACACTCTCTGTGCTCCCCTTGCATTAGGAAGACACTCTCTCTTCTCCCCTTGCATTAGGAAGACACTCTCTGTGCTCCCCTTGCATTAGGAAGACACTCTCTCTGCTCCCCTTGCATTAGGAAGACACTCTCTCTGCTCCCCTTGCATTAGGAAGACACTCTGTACTCCCCTTGCATTAGGAAGACACTCTCTCTGCTCCCCTTGCATTAGGAAGACACTCTCTCTGCTCCCCTTGCATTAGGAAGACACTCTCTCTGCTCCCCTTGCATTAGGAAGACACTCTCTCTGCTCCCCTTGCATTAGGAAGACACTCTCTCTGCTCCCCTTGCATTAGGAAGACACTCTCTCTGCTCCCCTTGCATTAGGAAGACATTCTCTCTGCTCCCCTTGCATTAGGAAGACACTCTCTGTGCTCCCCTTGCATTAGAAGACACTCTCTCTGCTCCCCTTGCATTAGGAGGACACTCTCTGTGCTCGCCTTGCATTAGGAAGGACTCCCTCTCTGCTCCCCTTGCATTAGGAAGACACTCTCTCTGCTCCCCTTGCATTAGGAAGACACTCTCTCTGCTCCCCTTGCATTAGGAAGACACTCTCTCTGCTCCCCTTGCATTAGGAAGACACTCTCTCTGCTCCCCTTGCATTAGGAGGACACTCTCTCTGCTCCCCTTGCATTAGGAAGACACTCTCTGTACTCCCCTTGCATTAGGAAGACACTCTCTGTACTCCCCTTGCATTAGGAGGACACTCTCTCTGCTCCCCTTGCATTAGGAAGACACTCTCTGTACTCCCCTTGCATTAGGAAGACACTCTCTCTGCTCCCCTTGCATTAGGAAGACACTCTCTCTGCTCCCCTTGCATTAGGAAGACACTCTCTGTACTCCCCTTGCATTAGGAGGACACTCTCTCTGCTCCCCTTGCATTAGGAAGACACTACCTGTACTCCCCTTGCATTAGGAAGACACTCTCTGTACTCCCCTTGCATTAGGAGGACACTCTCTCTGCTCCCCTTGCATTAGGAAGACACTCTCTCTGCTCCCCTTGCATTAGGAAGACACTCTCTGCTCCCCTTGCATTAGGAAGACACTCTCTGTACTCCCCTTGCATTAGTAAGACACTCTCTCTGCTCCCCTTGCATTAGGAAGACACTCTCTCTGCTCCCCTTGCATTAGGAAGACACTCTCTCTGCTCCCCTTGCATTAGTAAGACACTCTCTCTGCTCCCCTTGCATTAGGAAGACACTCTCTCTGCTCCCCTTGCATTAGGAAGACACTCTCTGTACTCCCCTTGCATTAGGAAGACACTCTCTCTGCTCCCCTTGCATTAGGAAGACACTCTCTGTACTCCCCTTGCATTAGGAAGACACTCTCTCTGCTCCCCTTGCATTAGGAAGACACTCTCTGTACTCCCCTTGCATTAGGAAGACACTCTCTGTGCTATATATTGATAGCCACTTCCAAAAGTGCCAAGGTATGAATGCGAGAGATAGTGCCATGGAAGCTGCTTGTATCTCTGGCTTCAAGACTGTCAGGATGTACAAGAAGGACTTCTCCAACAAGGGAAAATTGGAAGTATGAGAGATTTTTCCTTTGTGAAAATATCCGTCTTGAAGCATCGATGCATGCGAGAAAATGCAAACAAGAAAGGTATCCCAAACACGACTGCTACGTATTTTTGCCAGTTTATTAATGATCAGTTCCTTCCCTCTGTAACTTCGCCGCCTAATTATCCCAGGAGTGTTTCTCTTCGAACAGCCACGTGGCTTCATTGTCTTGGCTTTTGCCAATGAATCATACAAAAGGTGCGTAAATATGTTTTGTATCATATGTATCATATTCAATCTAATTCTGGAGCATATGTGGATGGATACGAACGTAGAGATGTGATGTCTTGCAGAAAGGAGCTCAAAAACCTTCATTCCGCTAACTTCCTCCATCACCATGTAATGATGAGAGAGCCGCTACTCCTCCTGTTGATGCCGAGACAAGAAAGAAGATTTATCATATGAAAGCATCTTTAACACAAATGAAGGCCAAACATGGATCTGGGTGGATGGAAGATCAGCCTTTCATCCAGCCCAAAACCAAGGGTGCTGGGATGATGGCGAGTGATTTTATCACAGAACATGATGGCTTTCTCTGTGCCTCAGCCGATGAGCTTGTTTCTCTGAGGCATACCACACCAGACTGTCCAGCAACTGCACGTGCTCTTATCGAGTATGGCAGAGACAAAGAAAGGTATTGGACATCACAGAAATTGATGGCAAACTTGAAGGATGCAGCAGCCATTGCAAACTTAAAATATCACTTGACAAGCACACCATTTTGTGATTGTTTGATCACAGCAGCTGCCACCGTGCTTTTGCCTTGAATGTAAGGAATGTCCGTTCAGGAGGAGCCCAGCCACATGAGGGATTCGGTTTAGTCAGGACAGACACAGAAGATGGTGGACAGGAGGGGTTGTCCAAAAGGACTAAAATGATCCTGGAAGAGCGTGGCAATCAATACTGCCAGGATGAGTGGAGAAGACACGAGAGTGGACCTGTCCAATCACAGTGATTTTGGAAGAGAAGACGCTTGTTGAAACCTATTTGATTGGTCTAGGCCACACCGTGATATTTATCCCAAAATTTCAGTGAATTCAACCCCATCGAGCAGGTGTGGGGACAAGCCAAAGTGTACACACCAATTACTCTCTGGCTCATCTGCGGACTATAATCAATCCTGCCCTCGATTAACAGATGCGATAAGAAAATACTTCTGAAAGTGCAGAGTATGAGAGGGCCTACAGAGAAGGGAAAGAGGCTGGTGAAAGAGTGGAACTTGCAGTTAACGGTGACAGTTGCATTTTAGTAGAAAGTGTTAAAAAAACTTGTGGTTACCACTTTATAGCTCCATAGATTCTGCAAACTTCATGGTATGGACTTGATATATATGTATGGACTTGATATATAGCTCAAAAGATAGGTCTCTCTGTGTGCTCTTTTTGATACTAAGATATGATAGCCATATGAGGCATGCACAGTCATCTTCCCTGGCTCATCACAGCCATACAGACCATCTTCCCTGGCTCATCACAGCCATACCATACAGACCATCTTCCTTGGCTCATCACAGCCATACAGACCATCTTCCCTGGCTCATCACAGCCATACAGACCATCTTCCCTGGCTCATCACAGCCATACAGACCATCTTCCCTGGCTCATCACAGCCATACAGACCATGAGGCATGCTTACACTCTTCAACAACACAAGAGATACAATAGATACCGAGAGACATGAAGAATATAAAATGCAGGGTAGCAAAACAAATGCATGTATGAATAGGCTCCTAATGCAAATGGGTCTAGTCACATTGAGATTATGAATCACAAGTCACTGACCAGAAGCACATACAAGCAAGTCTTCCTCCAGTGCAGCTACAGCAGAGACCAGTTTAGAGCAAGGCAGAACCATGACAGTTCTGAAGGGCTTCAGTGCATCATCATCACAACTCCACTTGCCACCAAACACCTGGTCAGATTCCATACCCACTGGATAGCTGAAGGACATCAGCGCCTCCTATGTTAATAATAACAGTACACAGCAAGCTTTGTTAATAATAACAGTACACAGCAAGCTTCAGTAGGAGAGCAGTGCAGTACAAGATGCGTGACTGCGGGGACACAATATTCATGGATGATCGTACTGGTGGCATGTGGCTAGTCCTAGTCATGAGAGCAGTGCAGTACAAGATGAGTGATGCGGGGACACAATATTCATGGATGATCGTACTGGTGGCACGTGGCTAGTCCTTGTCATGAGAGCAGTGCAGTACAAGATGAGTGACTGCGGGGACACAATATTCATGGATGATCGTACTGGTGGCACGTGGCTAGTCCTACTCATGAGAGCAGTGCAGTACAAGATGAGTGACTGCGGGGACACAATATTCATGGATGATCGTACTGGTGGCACGTGGCTAGTCCTTGTCATGAGAGCAGTGCAGTACAAGATGAGTGATGCAGGGGACACAATATTCATGGATGATCGTACTGGTGGCACGTGGCTAGTCCTTGTCATAAGAGCAGTGCAGTACAAGATGAGTGACTACGGGGACACAATATTCATGGATGATCGTACTGGTGGCACGTGGCTAGTCCTACTCATGAGAGCAGTGCAATACAAGATGAGTGATGCGGGGACACAATATTCATGGATGATCGTACTGGTGGCACGTGGCTAGTCCTAGTCATGAGAGCAGTGCAGTACAAGATGAGTGACTGCGGGGATACAATATTCATGGATGATCGTACTGGTGGCACGTGGCTAGTCCTAGTCATGAGAGCAGTGCAGTACAAGATGAGTGACTGCGGGGATACAATATTCATGGATGATCGTACTGGTGGCACGTGGCTAGTCCTAGTCATGAGAGCAGTGCAGTACAAGATGAGTGACTGCGGGGATACAATATTCATGGATGATCGTACTGGTGGCACGTGGCTAGTCCTAGTCATGAGAGCAGTGCAGTACAAGATGAGTGACTGCGGGGATACAATATTCATGGATGATCGTACTGGTGGCACGTGGCTAGTCCTAGTCATGAGAGCAGTGCAGTATAAGAGGAGTGACTGCAGGGACACAATATTCATGGATGATCGTACTGGTGGCACGTGGCTAGTCATGAGAGCAGTGCAGTACAAGATGAGTGACTGCGGGGACACATCATGGATACTGGCCAGTCCTAGTAATGCTCATTAATATTCATGACTTGATTCCAAGTTGTGACAACTGTGAATGTTACGCCTCTAAAAATAACACCCCAATGTCACCCCAATGTCACTTACCTGAATAAAAAACTCATCTTCATGATAGTCAAACACATGCTGGTCTTTGAGCCAATTTGTTGGAGAAGCTTTTCTCTTTTGTCCAGCGGCAGCAGTCAAGATTGTGTGCGAGCGAGCAATTACTACCACATAGTCGCAGGCACTCACACTAGTCGAGCACATGCTCCACTCCTTGCTGCACATAACAACAAACCAACAAACAATTAACACTAGCAAAACAGTCTAACAATAGATGGAATACAACCTCTGACTATGTACACTGTATAGAGGTTTGACCACACCCTCTGACTGTATAAACTGCATAGGGTTTGACCACACCCTCTGACTATATAAACTGCATAGAAACAAACAAACAAGCCCTTGATCTCCACTAAACTCATACCAGCATCTTTTTGGCAGTGCTTTTGGCCGCTATTACTCCAAAAAAGGCTTCCAGTGTGCCTTGAATCCTTCGATAGGTTACTAAACTAGCATACCTCATAAAGTAGGGCAAACATCTTCAAGACCTCTTTATCTATCTAATCACAGTAAGCTACTAGCAATGGCTACCTACTCACAGTAAGCTACTAGCAATGGCTACCTACTCACAGTAAGCTACTAGCAATGGCTACCTACTCACAGTAAGCTACTAGCAATGGCTACCTACTCACAGTAAGCTACTAGCAATGGCTACCTACTCACAGTAAGCTACTAGCAATGGCTACCTACTCACAGTAAGCTACTAGCAATGGCTACCTACTCACAATAAGCTACTAGCAATGGCTGTCTACTCACAGTAAGCTACTAGCAATGGCTGTCTACTCACAGTAAGCTACTAGCAATGGCTACCTACTCACACTAGCAATGGCTATCTACTCACAGTAAGCTACTAGCAATGGCTACCTACTCACAATAAGCTACTAGCAATGGCTGTCTACTCACAGTAAGCTACTAGCAATGGCTACCTACTCACAGTAAGCTACTAGCAATGGCTACCTACTCACAGTAAGCTACTAGCAATGGCTACCTACTCACAGTAAGCTACTAGCAATGGCTACCTACTCACAGTAAGCTACTAGCAATGGCTGTCTACTCACAGTAAGCTACTAGCAATGGCTACCTACTCACAGTAAGCTACTAGCAATGGCTACCTACTCACAGTAAGCTACTAGCAATGGCTACCTACTCACAGTAAGCTACTAGCAATGGCTACCTACTCACAGTAAGCTACTAGCAATGGCTACCTACTCACAATAAGCTACTAGCAACGGCTGTCTACTCACAGTAAGCTACTAGCAATGGCTACCTACTTACAGTAAGCTACTAGCAATGGTTACCCACTCACAGTAAGCTACTAGCAATGGCTACCTACTCACAGTAAGCTACTAGCAATGGCTACCTACTCACAGTAAGCTACTAGCAATGGCTACCTACTCACAGTAAGCTACTAGCAATGGCTACCTACTCACAATAAGCTACTAGCAATGGCTACCTACTCACAGTAAGCTACTAGCAATGGCTACCTACTCACAATAAGCTACTAGCAATGGCTATGTACTCACAGTAAGCTACTAGCAATGGCTACCTACTCACAGTAAGCTACTAGCAATGGCTACCTACACTCACAGTAAGCTACTAGCAATGGCTATCTACTCACAGTAAGCCACTAGCAATGGCTACCTACTCACAGTAAGCTACTAGCAATGGCTACCTACTCACAATAAGCTACTAGCAATGGCTATCTACTCACGGTAAGCTACTAGCAATGGCTACCTACTCACAGTAAGCTGCGTACTAGCAATGGGACGATGTCCACTGGGATGTTGAGGAATCTTTCATTGATCAGCAAAGCAGTGGTCGACTCAGGATCCTGCAGGAGAGCTGAGAATTGCTGAAGACAAGGACTCCCCTCTGACGTGCACTTGGAGATCAAGTACTTCTTCAACTGCTCAGCACAAATAGAACTCTAAAAAAACACAACAGAGGAGGACTGTCACTATTTACATTCATTACTTAAAACAGTAGCACTCAATAGAAAAGTGCCAATGTAATAACCCTGGAGAGAACAATAAACATGGTCCCATTGTTAGGCTTCTTGGAGGAGAATTCATCAATGCTCCCCCCCCCCACTTAGCCAAGTCATCAAAATGCCACTCACACAAAACTTAACCATGGTTAGTCCATTCTGGAGCAAAACTAAGCCATGGTTAGTCCATGCCAACCATTCTAGAGCAAAACTAGAGCAAAACTAAGCCATGGTTAGTCTTTGCCAAACATTCTAGAGCAAAACTAAGCCATGGTTAGTCCTTGCCAACCATTCTAGAGCAAAACTAAGCCATGGTTAGTCCATGCCAACCATTTTAGAGCTAAACTAAGCCATGGTTAGTCTTTGCCAACCATTCTAGAGCAAAACTAAGCCATGGTTAGTCTTTGCCAACCATTCTAGAGCAAAACTAAGCCATGGTTAGTCTTTGCCAAACATTCTAGAGCAAAACTAAGCCATGGTTAGTCCATGCCAACCATTCTAGAGCAAAACTAAGCCATGGTTAGTCTTTGCCAAACATTTTAAAGCAAAACTAAGCCATGGTTAGACCATGCCAACCATTCTAGAGCCCATGGTTAGTCCATGCCAACCATTCTAGAGCAAAACTAAGCCATGGTTAGTCCATGCCAACCATTCTAGAGCTAAACTAAGCCATGGTTAGTCTTTGCCAACCATTCTAGAGCAAAACTAAGCCATGGTTAGTCTTTGCCAACCATTCTAGAGCAAAACTAAGCCATGGTTAGTCTTTGCCAAACATTCTAGAGCAAAACTAAGCCATGCTTAGTCTTTGCCAACCATTCTAGAGCTAAACTAAGCCAAGGTTAGTCTTTGCCAACCATTCTAGAGCAAAACTAAGCCATGGTTAGTCCATGCCAACCATTCTAGAGCTAAACTAAGCCATGGTTAGTCCTTGCCAACCATTCTAGAGCAAAACTAAGCCATGGTTAGTCCTTGCCAACCATTCTAGAGCTAAACTAAGCCATGGTTAGTCTTTGCCAACCATTCTAGAGCAAAACTAAGCCATGGTTAGTCTTTGCCAACCATTCTAGAGCTAAACTAAGCCATGATTGTCTTTGCAACCATTTTAGAGCAAAACTAAGCCATGGTTAGTCCTTGCCAACCATTCTAGAGAAAAACAAGCCATGGTTAGTCTTTACCAACCATTCTAGAGCTAAACTAAGCCATGGTTAGTCCTTGCCAACCATTCTAGAGCAAAACTAAGCCATGGTTAGTCATTGCAAACCTTTCTATTGTCTTCGCCAACCATACTAGAGAAACTAATCTATGAGTTAGTTCTTGAGCAGTTAGCAAAGACTAAGCCATGAGTTAGTCTTTGCTAAAACTAAGTCATGAGTTCCATTTTTTGCCAACCATTCTAGAGGAGTATACAGACTGAGAGTTCTGGCTCATCTTTTCAAAGTGGTTCACAAGCGTACTAGTATACTCCCAGGCTGTTCATGGAGGCACCCTCAAGATGTTCCACCCCTTGGTTGCCCTTGGAAGTGACTAGGGGTTTCTAATCACAAAAATACCCTCAAAGGACTTTTTTCTGGTCATGCAGGCCCAGCCGGCACCCCAGCCTCAGGCCGTCCAGCAGAGCAGTCTCGTCCAAATGGACGCATGCACCCTGATCATGGCGTAGGCACACAATGGCATCGTGACCAGCACGGAGTGGCAGACTGGTCCGGTCATAGTCACTCGCCCACTCCCCCACGCCTGGGAGGTGTAGAGGACCACTGTGGGCAGCGTGGCCTTATCATGCTCACTCATCCCCATGCCTGGCCAGGCACACATGTTCACATACCAGCTAGACTCATGCACCGGCAACCATGACTGGACTCATGGGCCAGCAACCATGACTGGACTCATGCGCCAGCAACCATGACTGGACTCATGCGCCAGCAACCATGACTGGACTCATGTGCCAGCAACCATGACTGGACTCGTGGGCCAGCAACCATGACTGGACTCGTGGTCCAGCAACCATGACTGGACTCATGCGCCAGCAACCATGACTGGACTCATGCGCCAGCAACCATGACTGGACTCATGCGCCAGCAACCATGACTGGACTCGTGGGCCAGCAACCATGACTGGACTCATGGGACAGCAACCATGACTAGACTCATGGGCCAGCAACCATGACTGGACTCATGGGCCAGCAACCATGACTGGACTCGTGGGCCAGCAACCATGACTAGACTCATGGGCCAGCAACCATGACTGGACTCATGGGCCAGCAACCATGACTAGACTCATGGGCCAGCAACCATGACTGGACTCATGGGCCAGCAACCATGACTGGACTCATGGGCCAGCAACCATGACTGGACTCGTGGGCCAGCAACCATGACTGGACTCATGCGCCAGCATCTACGGCTATGTGAGCAAGCAATGGTTCATTCAGATTTAATGCCCAATTCATTAGTGATTTTTATATATTGGAAGGCTATTATTAAAGTGCTGATTAACGCCATGATTGCAGAACGATTAGTGCCAGCCAGGCTTAGGTGAGCTGCCCGCGTACTGCATGGTTGTGCAAGCCTGCTGAGCTGGCAGTTCTTAGCCAAGTCCTTGTGCTGGGCGAGGTGAGGATGACGCTGACTGGGCACTGGCTGGGCGAGGATGACGCTGGCTGGGCGAGGATGACGCTGGCTGGGCGAGGATGACACTGGCTGGGCGAGGATGGTGCTGGCTGGGCGAGGATGGCGCCGGCTGGGCATTCAGGTGCACCACCAGTTTATAAGTGAGCAGTCAGCATTGCTGCGCAGCTAACCTGAAGACTTGAGAGTGCATAACACGCTCGAGGATCTCTGGCTAATCACTATTGTCTACAACAAGTCCGTTCTGTTCGATCTCTTCCTCATCCTCTCCATCCAGGGAGGCAAACTTTCAGTGTTTAAACCTCATCCTCTCCATCCAGGGAGGCAAACTTTCAGTGTTTAAACCTCCATCCTCTCCATCCAGGGAGGCAAACTTTCAGTGTTTAAACCTCATCCTCTCCATCCAGGGAGGCAAACTTTCAGTGTTTAAACCTCATCCTCTCCATCCAGGGAGGCAAACTTTCAGTGTTTAAACCTCATCCTCTCCATCCAGGGAGGCAAACTTTCAGTGTTTAAACCTCATCCTCTCCATCCAGGGAGGCAAACTTTCAGTGTTTAAACCTCATCCTCTCCATCCAGGGAGGCAAACTTTCAGTGTTTAAACCTCATCCTCTCCATCCAGGGAGGCAAACTTTCAGTGTTTAAACCTCATCCTCTCCATCCAGGGAGGCAAACTTTCAGTGTTTAAACCTCATCCTCTCCATCCAGGAAGGCAAACCTTCAGTGTTTAAACCTCATCCTCTCCATCCAGGGAGGTAAACTTTCAGTGTTTAAACCTCATCCTCTCCATCCAGGGAGGCAAACTTTCAGTGTTTAAACCTCATCCTCTCCATCCAGGGAGGCAAACTTTCAGTGTTTAAACCTCATCCTCTCCATCCAGGGAGGCAAACTTTCAGTGTTTAAACCTCCATCCTCTCCATCCAGGGAGGCAAACTTTCAGTGTTTAAGGGGGGGCTAGGGGTTGGATTTAAATTTTTTTAATTTTATTTATTACAATTTTTTTATCTCACCCAACTATGCTTCAACATACTGGAAAGGTGGATTCCAAGTTACAGAAGATTTGGATGCTCCATTCTGGACTTACAGTGGCTTTTGCACACACCATCCCCCCAGGAAGGCGATCAAGAAGCCTACCTGAATTCAGTGGGGACAATGGCATTTCCCCACTTTTTTCCTTTTTTTCTTATGGTTACCACTTTAGAGCTCCTAGATTCTGTAAACTTCATGGTATGGACTTGATATATAGCTCAAAAGATAGGTCTCTCTGTGTGCTATCTTTTGATACTAAAATATGTTTCATAGGTATAACTATAGGCAAGCTAAAGCGGAGCGACCTCAAAAGCTAGAATGCCTCAACCTCTGCCAAGATAACTCCAGATTGCTAAGTGCCAAAAAAATAAAAATGGTACGAGTGGCTAGAGGAAGCCCGCCTCTATGCAATCACCTTTTTGATTAGGCGTTAAAAATTTATTACCTGGTCAAGCGCCGGGTAGAAAATTGAAGGCGTTGTAAAAGCAACACCTTCAATTTTCCACCCACACGCTTGACCAGGTAATAAATTTTTAACCCTAATCAAAAAGGTGTTTGCATAGAGGCGGGCTTCCTCTAGCCACTCGCACCAATTTCAATTTTTTTGCACTTAGCAATCTGGAGTTATTCTGGATGGGGACTTTGGGATGCAGGTTTTTGAGGTCCCTCCTCTTTAGGCTCTAGTAACTTGCCTATAGTTATCCTATGAAACATATTTTAGTATCAAAAGAGAGCACACAGAGAGACCTATCTTTTGAGCTATATATCAAGTCCATACAATGAAGTTTGCAGAATCTACGGAGCTCTAAAGTTGTAAACACAAGTTAAAAAGGGGGGGGGGGGGGGGGAGAATGCAGCTGTCTCCCCTGTCAGTCCCTGTCAGTGCAAACCCAAACTTCAATGTTTACATTGCCATAACTTTTTTTGGTCAAAAATGTTGACTCCTTGCCTCCCGCCCACAATAACTCATTCGAATAAATTTTTTATGTCTAACATTTTATACCATTATGTAGCTCTGTCTTTACTCTACAAATTGAATGGTTTCAAAAAAAATTCATTGCCTCTTTTGTGAAGTTATTGATGATCTAATGATGATCTAAGGTAAAAATTTACATTTGTACTCGCCATAACTAGTGGATTTTTTAAAAAAAGATTCTAAACCATTCAATTTGTAGCACTATGCATGCTCTAGCCACTGAAGCAATTACAAGCCAATACAAAATACTAGTAAGGGTGGGGAGTGGGCGGCATCTTCTTCAATGGTGCTTGCTTCTTTGAGTTACTTTGAAGGAGGACAAAAAGAAAGTATATGATATGCATATCATTTGAAAGCATGACAAGTGGGCTATCTTTTGATAGCAAAATTATGTTCATAGGAGTAAAAACAAAAAAGTTATGATCAGTTGTATTTGAGGTTAACTTTTTTTTTAAAGTACCCGTAGCACCCCCTTAAACCTCATCCTCTCCATCCAGGGTGGCAAACTTTCAGTGTTTAAACCTCATCCTCTCCATCCAGGGAGGCAAACTTTCAGTGTTTAAACCTCATCCTCTCCATCCAGGGAGGCAAACTTTCAGTGTTTAAACCTCCATCCAGGGAGGCAAACTTTCAGTGTTTAAACCTCATCCTCTCCATCCAGGAAGGCAAACCTTCAGTGTTTAAACCTCCATCCAGGAGGCAAACTTTCAGTGTTTAAACCTCATCCTCTCCATCCAGGGAGGCAAACTTTCAGTGTTTAAACCTCCATCCAGGGAGGCAAACTTTCAGTGTTTAAACCTCATCCTCTCCATCCAGGGAGGCAAACTTTCAATGTTTAAACCTCATCCTCTCCATCCAGGGAGGCAAACTTTCAGTGTTTAAACCTCCATCCAGGGAGGCAAACCTTCAATGTTTAAACCTCATCCTCTCCATCCAGGGAGGCAAACTTTCAGTGTTAAACCTCATCCTCTCCATCCAGGGAAGCAAACTTTCAGTGTTTAAACCTCATCCTCTCCATCCAGGGAAGCAAACTTTCAGTGTTTAAACCTCATCCTCTCCATCCAGGAAGGCAAACATTCAGTGTTTAAACCTCATCCTCTCCATCCAGGGAGGCAAACTTTCAGTGTTTAAACCTCCATCCAGGGAGGCAAACTTTCAGTGTTTAAACCTCATCCTCTCCATCCAGGGAGGCAAACTTTCAGTGTTTAAACCTCATCCTCTCCATCCAGGGAGGCAAACTTTCAGTGTTTAAACCTCATCCTCTCCATCCAGGGAGGTAAGCTTTCAGTGTTTAAACCTCCATCCTCTCCATCCAGGGAGGCAAACTTTCAGTGTTTAAACCTCCATCCTCTCCATCCAGGGAGGCAAACTTTCAGTGTTTAAACCTCATCCTCTCCATCCAGGGAGGCAAACTTTCAGTGTTTAAACCTCATCCTCTCCATCCAGGGAGGCAAACTTTCAGTGTTTAAACCTCATCCTCTCCATCCAGGGAGGCAAACTTTCAGTGTTTAAACCTCCATCCTCTCCATCCAGGGAGGCAAACTTTCAGTGTTTAAACCTCATCCTCTCCATCCAGGGAGGCAATCCTTCAGTGTTTAAACCTCCATCCTCTCCATCCAGGGAGGCAAACCTTCACCTCAGTGACTCCCTATACCAACAGCTCCTCCACTGCAGGAAGTGCTACTTTCCATTCATCACCGTCCTCCGTCCTCCTCTTCTTGGATGGCGACTCTTTCCTTGTTACTTTTGTTGCAAACTCTCACCTGTCGCTCATTCCCTCCCAAACTATCTGCCTGCAGTTGATTACTCTTCAGCTCTGCAAATTCAAGTACTTGAAGCTGAGGGATAGATCCATCCATTGTCCTGCTGCACTGGACCCCTGCATTAACTGGGCTGTGATGTATTACTTGTGCTGCACTGGACCTCTTAGAGAAGTTCCAAGAGCAGGTAGAGCAGACATGAGGTTAGAGAAGTTCCAAAATAGCATGTTCCAAAGCTGGAGGTCAACAAGGCAGCTGAGCTTCAAGGAAGAATATGAGAAGAGTAGACAACCTGACGAAGAAACAGGCCAAGGCCCTTGGAGAACTGAGGAAGATGAAGAGCTCATGATCCTACCAGCAGACAAGTGGAAGACAACAGTCCTGATGACATAAGAAAGTTACATCTCAAAAGCTGAAGGAATGCTGGAGACCAAGACATATGGAATACTGAAGAAGGATCCTACCAAGACACAGGAAAGCAAGTGAGTCGTGTACTATTTTTAAAGAATATGGAGAAGCCGGGAGAAATACCAGCTGCCTTACAATAGAATTAGGCCCACTGGAAGTAGACCAACACTGATTGATGGGCTCCCTAAGATACATAATTATACCTGAGGTTCCCCTCAGGCCTATTGTCTTGTATACGTGTATCGTCATATAATCTTTCCAAGTTCATAGCATATTTGATATCACCTCTAGCTGGAAATACAAGTACATGTCAAGGATTCTGGGCATTTTATCAAGTGTATTCAAGATGAATGTTTGGCACAGAATGAGTGTCTTGTCAGTTTTGATGTTTCCTCTCTTTTTACCAATGTTCCCATTGATGAGGCAGTGGAAGTCATTTTTGGAATGTTGGTGAAAGATGAGAGCTTGCGTGAGAGGACTATACTACGAGCTGACAGGATTTCTGAACTGTTGGAGTTGTGCCTAAAATCCACCTACTTCAGATATCAAGAAAAATACTACGAGCAGAAAGAGGGTGCAGCAATGGGCTCTCCAGTATCTGCAGTGGTAGCCAACTTTACATGGAATTCTTTGAGGAATTAGCACTCACAACTTCACCACCGAAGCCAAGGTTTTGGAAGAGATACGTGGATGATACCTTCTGCATTGTGAAGAAGGAAAGTGAGCAGGAGTTGTTGGACCATCTGAACAACATCAGGCCATCCATAACGTTGACCTTGGAGCTTGAAGTGGACGGATTGTTGCCCTTTCTAGACTGCCACCTACAGAGAAATGAAGATGTAGGACTAACTACAACCGTTTACCACAAAATGGTGTGCTTGTCAAGTGGATATTTTAAGCTTGCAATGGCAGCTGCTGCATCCTTCAAGTTTGTCTGTGATGTCCAATACCTTTCTTTGTCCCCACCATACTCGAGAAGAGCACGTGCAGTTGCTGGACAGTCTGGTATGGTATGCCTCAGAGAAACAAGCTACACAGAATTAGAAGGGCCATCCAGTGATATAAAAATTATCATTTTATAGTGAAGTGTAGAAAAGTTATGAGCTTTACGGCAAAAAAACAAGATTTTTTGGAAAAAATGAGAAAAATATAGACCAAGTTAGGGTGCTTCTCTTTGTAGTTTCTTGATCTGTTACATGGACAAAAAAAATTGTTTGAAAGAAGAAGGAAAAAAAGAAGGGAAAAAAAGAAATGTCTAATTTTTGACCAAATATTATTTAGGGATCTTGATGTATCTTCCGAGAAAATATGTCTGCAGAGACATTCAACATATCATTAGGAAGCACAAAGCATAAGGAAATAGGGAATAAAATTACCTGCATAGAACAAAAGTTATGGCGATTTATAATACTTTGGTGGTGCTGACGTACAGTCCCATCCCCCCCCCCCCCCCCCCCCCCACACACACACACACCCCGGGGGACCACACATGAAATTTTATTTTATTTTATGATTATTATATTTTAAGTTCAAACTGTTGTTGCATCTATCTACTTGCTATTTCCAAAGTTTTAGAGACATAGGATGCTTCTTTTCAAAGTTATGGTGGATCGATGCTTCTTTTCAAAGTTATGGTGGATCTACTTCATCATACATTTCTTTGACATGTACAAACATTCAGCTGTAAAGGAAAATTCCACATATACATCTAACAATTTTCATCATATTTTTCTTTGTTACATGTAGATATAACAGAGAGTCACGGAAGTCAAAAAACAGATCAAGGAATTGCTAAAACTTGTAAAAGAACATATTTTGTCAAGTTATTTCACTGCTAACTCAAACATTTCATTTTCCAAACTTGGAATGCTTATTCCCACAATTAATGGAAATATTTCTTGTGGCGAGAATAACTTTAAAACCGTTTGCTCATTTTTGGGGCTATGTATGTCATTTGAGAGCTCTTTTAGTACTCTGTGATATCCATGAATCAGATTTTTGTTTACTGCAAGGATTGCCAAGAGATGGTGGTTAGAAGAGGTGACCTCTAGTTTTTATAAGTTTTTCAGACTCTGTAGTGTGTAACTAATCAACATGACAACATATGGTAACTTTAGTCCATGGAAATCACTGAGACACTCCTTAGCAAGCCACACACCAATTATGAGTAAATGACTTCAAATCGTTAGGCAGCTAGGTCTGCCACAAATATCTTGGAGTCACCTCGATGTTTCTGCATGTATCTTCTGAGAAAATTTGTATATAGAGATATTTAACACTTTATAAAAACAAACACAGAATAATAAAGACTTTGGTACCTGTGTAGATGAAAGAGAAAAAAAGTTATGGCAATTAGAAATAGGTACAACTATTTTGTGGTTTTGACGTATAGTCCTCCCTTTTAAGTGAGGTGCAGGCACACAGTGTTGATTGCGTGGTTTGGCAAGGCTGCTGAGCTTGCGCATTATTTTGTGCTTGGCAGGACAATGCTGGCAGAGAGCGGAATTGCAGTTTAGTCTGCAATAGTTCATTTGTCAACCGTCTAGCCCATTGCAGCTCATAGAGTGCATAACATGCTCGAGGATCTCTGGCTAATCACTATCGTCTACAACAAGTTTGTTCTCTTCCTCATCCTCTCCATCCAGGCAGACAAAACCTCAGGTCTTCAACCCTCAGAGACTCCACCCTCACTCCTACTCCATCTCAAGAAGTGCTACTCTCTGCCCACCACCTGCAGCCTCCTCTTTGATAGTCGCTCCTTTCCTTGTCCCCTCTATCTCTCACCTCCCCCCTAATCTCTCACCTGCCTCTCGCCCCCCCCCCCCCCAATCTCTCACCTGATTCTCATTCCCCCCAAATTATCTGCATGCACTTCCGATGGCTGTTCATCTCTGCAAATTGAAGTACTTGAAGCTTGGAAAGCTGCAGTATAGCTCCTCTCATCGACCTGCTGCATTGGACCACTGCCATCAACAACCTCTGCCATTAACATGCACTGGACCTCTGCCATTAACATGCACTGGACCTCAGCCATCAACATGCACTGGACCTCAGCCATCAACATGCACTGGACCTCTGCCATTAACATGCACAGGACCTCTGCCATTAACATGCACTGGACCTCCGCCATTAACATGCACTGGACCTCAGCCATCAACATGCACTGGACCTCTGCCATTAACATGCACTGGACCTCAGCCTTCAACATGCACTGGACCTCTGCCATTAACATGCACTGGACCTCTGCCATTAACATGCACTGGACCTCTGCCATTAACATGCACTGGACCTCAGCCATCAACAGGCACTGGACCTCTGCCATCAACATGCACTGGACCTCAGCCTTCAACATGCACTGGACCTCAGCCATCAACATGCACTGGACCTCTGCCATCAACATGCACTGGACCTCAGCCATCAACATGCACTGGACCTCTGCCATTAACATGCACTGGACCTCTGCCATTAACATGCACTGGACCTCAGCCATTAACATGCACAGGACCTCTGCCATCAACATGCACTGGACCTCTGCCATTAACATGCACTGGACCTCTGCCATTAACATGCACTGGACCTCTGCCATTAACATGCACTGGACCTCTGCCATTAACATGCACTGGACCTCTGCCATCAACATGCACTGGATCTCTGCCATTAACATGCACTGGACCTCTGCCATTAACATGCACTGGACCTCTGCCATTAACATGCATTGTTTGTGTTATATATCTCAATAGTTCACTTCACCTCAATAATAAGACAGTCCAATATTTGATGGGTTCCTACCAGAGCTTGCACGATAGTAACCACACCTTGCAATAGTAACAGCAGGTATATATGTAGCCTGGTTCCTAGTAGAGAATGTATGGTAGATTTACCCAACATCATCAAAATATACCCTTTACCAAATCTCATTCACCAAGCCATACTATTTCAATGGCATTGCTAACTTTGAAGACAAAATAGTGGTGTTTCCATGGTAACAACAAATAATGCCAGTGACATGCTATGTACATAATATCCTTGTGCAGTGGCTAACCTGGGTCAAGTTAATGACGCTTATCACTCCATACACTTCACTGCCTTCCTCTCCCTCCTCCTCTGCTTGCTCGGCCATCTCGTCTTCTTTACCTCTGTCTGCTTGCTCAGCCATCTCGTCCTCCTCCTCAACACTCACCTATCATACCTCACCAGGAGGAGACAGTTCAGTGGTATTGTTGCTAGCTACCATTGGTTGTTTCCACTTGCCTTTATGGTGCTTCCAAGAAGGGGGGCCTGGGCTATGATGAGGTCGGTCAGAGCAGACAAGTCGATCTTGGCTTTAAGAAACAACTAGAAATAATAGAGAAATACCAAAGAAACAAACAACATCAATGCTGCGGCCATAGAGATGCAGTTCATTGCTTGTCTGATGAGTGCTTCACTCGCTTGGCAGACTAGGTAGGCTGACTGGGTACTGACTTGCCTCACTGGCTTTCCCCACTGGCTTGCCTCACAGACTTGTCTCACAGACTTGTCTCACTGGCTTGCCTCACAGACTTGCCTCATTGGCTTGCCTCACAGACTTGTCTCACTGGCTTGCCTCACAGACTTGTCTCACAGACTTGTCTCACTGGCTTGCCTCACAGACTTGTCTCACTGGCTTGCCTCACAGACTTGTCTCACTGGCTTGCCTCACAGACTTGCCTCACTGGCTTGCCTCACTGGCTTGCCTCACTGGCTTGCCTCACAGACTTGTCTCACTGGCTTGCCTCACAGACTTGTCTCACTGGCTTGCCTCACAGACTTGCCTCATTGGCTTGCCTCACTGGCTTGCCTCACAGACTTGTCTCACTGGCTTGCCTCACAGACTTGTCTCACTGGCTTGCCTCACAGACTTGTCTCACTGGCTTGCCTCACAGACTTGTCTCACTGGCTTGCCTCACAGACTTGTCTCACAGACTTGTCTCACTGGCTTGCCTCACAGACTTGTCTCACTGGCTTGCCTCACAGACTTGTCTGACTGGCTTGCCTCACAGACTTGTCTCACAGACTTGTCTCACTGGCTTGTCTCACTGGCTTGCCTCACAGACTTGTCTCACTGGCTTGCCTCACAGACTTGTCTCACAGACTTGTCTCAGTGCCTTGCCTCACAGACTTGTCTCACAGACTTGTCTCACTGGCTTGTCTTACAGACTTGTCTCACTGGCTTGTCTCACTGGCTTGCCTCACAGACTTGTCTCACTGGCTTGCCTCACAGACTTGTCTCACTGACTTGTCTCACTGGCTTGCCTCACAGACTTGTCTCACTGGCTTGTCTCACTGGCTTGCCTCACAGACTTGTCTCACTGGCTTGCCTCACAGACTTGTCTCACAGACTTGTCTCACTGGCTTGTCTCACAGACTTGTCTCACTGGCTTGTCTCACTGGCTTGCCTCACAGACTTGTCTCACTGGCTTGCCTCACAGACTTGTCTCACTGGCTTGCCTCACAGACTTGTCTCACAGACTTGTCTCACTGGCTTGTCTCACAGACTTGTCTCACTGGCTTGCCTCACAGACTTGTCTCACTGACTTGTCTCACAGACTTGTCTCACTGGCTTGCCTCACAGACTTGTCTCACTGACTTGTCTCACTGGCTTGCCTCACAGACTTGTCTCACTGGCTTGTCTCACTGGCTTGCCTCACAGACTTGTCTCACAGACTTGTCTCACTGGCTTGTCTCACAGACTTGCCTCATTGGCTTGCCTCACAGACTTGTCTCACTGGCTTGCCTCACAGACATGTCTCACTGGCTTGCCTCACAGACTTGTCTCACTGGCTTGTCTCACTGACTTGCCTCACAGACATGTCTCACTGGCTTGTCTCACTGACTTGTCTCACTGGCTTGTCTCACAGGCTTGTCTCACAGACTTGTCTCACTGGCTTGCCTCACAGACTTGTCTCACTGGCTTGCCTCGCAGACTTGTCTCGCTGGCTTGCTTCACTGGCTTGCCTCACAGACTTGTCTCACTGGCTTGCCTCACAGACTTGTCTCACTGGCTTGCCTCACAGACTTGCCTCACTGGCCTCTCTCACCGGCTTGTCTCACTGACTTGTCTTACTGGTAGGTTTAATGTGACAATAAAGAACCCAACAGACTACTCTTCAACAAAACCATCTACTTATAATGCATGTGTGTGTATTATATGATGCACAGGCAGGCAGCTACTTATAATGCATGTGTGTGTGTGTGTATTATATGATGCACAGGCAGGCAGCTACTTATAATGCATGTGTGTGTATTATATGATGCATAGGCAGGTAGCTACTTATAATGCATGTGTGTGTGTGTATTATATGATGTATAGGCAGGCAGCTACTTATAATGCATGTGTGTGTGTGTATATTATATGATGCACAGGCAGGCAGCTACTTATAATGCATGTGTGTGTGTGTATTATATGATGCATAGGCAGGCAGCTACTTATAATGCATGTGTGTGTGTGTATTATATGATGTATAGGCAGGCAGCTACTTATAATGCATGTGTGTGTATTATATGATGCACAGGCAGGCAGCTACTTATAATTCATGTGTGTGTGTATTATATGATGCACAGGCAGGCAGCTACTTATAATGCATGTGTGTGTGTGTATTATATGATGTATAGGCAGGCAGCTACTTATAATGCATGTGTGTGTGTATTATATGATGCACAGGCAGGCAGCTACTTATAATGCATGTGTGTGTGTGTATTATATGATGCATAGGCAGGCAGCTACTTATAATGCATGTGTGTGTGTGTATTATATGATGTATAGGCAGGCAGCTACTTATAATGCATGTGTGTGTGTATATT
Source organism: Cladorhizidae sp. MBARI D1340-BT2 (assembly GCA_028752905.1). Lineage (NCBI taxonomy): Eukaryota > Metazoa > Porifera > Demospongiae > Poecilosclerida > Cladorhizidae > Cladorhizidae sp. MBARI D1340-BT2. The sequence continues at coordinate 972,295 of JAQNBH010000005.1, forward strand.
ATATGATGCACAGGCAGGCAGCTACTTATAATGCATGTGTGTGTGTGTGTATTATATGATGCACAGGCAGGCAGCTACTTATAATGCATGTGTGTGTGTGTATTATATGATGCATAGGCAGGCAGCTACTTATAATGCATGTGTGTGTGTGTATTATATGATGTATAGGCAGGCAGCTACTTATAATGCATGTGTATGTGTGTGTATTATATGATGCACAGGCAGGCAGCTACTTATAATGCATGTGTGTGTGTGTATTATATGATGCATAGGCAGGCAGCTACTTATAATGCATGTGTGTGTGTGTATTATATGATGCATAGGCAGGCAGCTACTTATAATGCATGTGTGTGTATATGATGCACAGGCAGGCAGCTACTTATAATGTGTGTGTGTGTATTATATGATGCACAGGCAGGCAGCTACTTATAATGCATGTGTGTGTGTGTATTATATGATGCATAGGCAGGCAGCTACTTATAATGCATGTGTGTGTGTGTATTATATGATGCATAGGCAGGCAGCTACTTATAATGCATGTGTGTGTGTGTATTATATGATGTATAGGCAGGCAGCTACTTATAATGCATGTGTGTGTATTATATGATGCACAGGCAGGCAGCTACTTATAATTCATGTGTGTGTGTATTATATGATGCACAGGCAGGCAGCTACTTATAATGCATGTGTGTGTGTGTATTATATGATGTATAGGCAGGCAGCTACTTATAATGCATGTGTGTGTGTATTATATGATGCACAGGCAGGCAGCTACTTATAATGCATGTGTGTGTGTGTATTATATGATGCATAGGCAGGCAGCTACTTATAATGCATGTGTGTGTGTGTATTATATGATGTATAGGCAGGCAGCTACTTATAATGCATGTGTGTGTGTATATTATATGATGCACAGGCAGGCAGCTACTTATAATGCATGTGTGTGTGTGTGTATTATATGATGCACAGGCAGGCAGCTACTTATAATGCATGTGTGTGTGTGTATTATATGATGCATAGGCAGGCAGCTACTTATAATGCATGTGTGTGTGTGTATTATATGATGTATAGGCAGGCAGCTACTTATAATGCATGTGTGTGTGTATTATATGATGCACAGGCAGGCAGCTACTTATAATGCATGTGTGTGTGTGTATTATATGATGCATAGGCAGGCAGCTACTTATAATGCATGTGTGTGTGTGTATTATATGATGCATAGGCAGGCAGCTACTTATAATGCATGTGTGTGTATATGATGCACAGGCAGGCAGCTACTTATAATGTGTGTGTGTGTATTATATGATGCACAGGCAGGCAGCTACTTATAATGCATGTGTGTGTGTGTATTATATGATGCATAGGCAGGCAGCTACTTATAATGCATGTGTGTGTGTGTATTATATGATGCATAGGCAGGCAGCTACTTATAATGCATGTGTGTGTATTATATGATGCACAGGCAGGTAGCTACTTATAATGCATGTGTGTGTGTGTATTATATGATGTATAGGCAGGCGGCTACTTATAATGCATGTGTGTGTGTATTATATGATGCATAGGCATGCAGCTACTTATAATGCATGTGTGTGTGTGTATTATATGATGTATAGGCAGGCAGCTACTTATAATGCATGTGTGTGTGTGTATTATATGATGCACAGGCAGGCAGCTACTTATAATGCATGTGTGTGTGTATTATATGATGTATAGGCAGGCAGCTACTTATAATGCATGTGTGTGTGTATTATATGATGCACAGGCAGGCAGCTACTTATAATGCATGTGTGTGTGTGTGTGTATTATATGATGTATAGGCAGGCAGCTACTTATAATGCATGTGTGTGTGTGTATTATATGATGCACAGGCAGGTAGCTACTTATAATGCATGTGTGTGTGTGTGTGTGTATTATATGATGCATAGGCAGGCAGCTACTTATAATGCATGTGTGTGTGTGTATTATATGATGTATAGGCAGGCAGCTACTTATAATGCATGTGTGTGTGTGTATTATATGATGCACAGGCAGGCAGCTACTTATAATGCATGTGTGTGTGTGTATTATATGATGCATAGGCAGGCAGCTACTTATAATGCATGTGTGTGTGTGTATTATATGATGCACAGGCAGGCAGCTACTTATAATGCATGTGTGTGTGTCTATTATATGATGCACAGGCAGGCAGCTACTTATAATGCATGTGTGTGTGTGTATTATATGATGCACAGGCAGGCAGCTACTTATAATGCATGTGTGTGTGTCTATTATATGATGCACAGGCAGGCAGCTACTTATAATGCATGTGTGTGTGTGTATTATATGATGCACAAGCAGGCAGCTACTTATAATGCATGTGTGTGTGTATTATATGATGCATAGGCAGGCAGCTACTTATAATGCATGTGTGTGTGTGTATTATATGATGCACAGGCAGGCGGCTACTTATAATGCATGTGTGTGTGTGTGTATTATATGATGCACAGGCAGGCAGCTACTTATAATGCATGTGTGTGTGTGTATTATATGATTGCATAGGCAGGCAGCTACTTATAATGCATTTGTGTGTGTATTATATGATGCATAGGCAGGCAGCTACTTATAATGCATGTGTGTGTGTGTGTGTATTATATGATGCACAGGCAGGCAGCTACTTATAATGCATGTGTGTGTGTGTATTATATGATGCACAGGCAGGCGGCTACTTATAATGCATGTGTGTGTGTATTATATGATGCACAGGCAGGCGGCTACTTATAATGCATGTGTGTGTATTATATGATGCATAGGCAGGCAGCTACTTATAATGCATGTGTGTGTGTGTGTATTATATGATGCACAGGCAGGCGGCTACTTATAATGCATGTGTGTGTGTGTATTATATGATGCACAGGCAGGTAGCTACTTATAATGCATGTGTGTGTATTATATGATGCATAGGCAGGCAGCTACTTATAATGCATGTGTGTGTGTATTATATGATGCATAGGCAGGCAGCTACTTATAATGCATGTGTGTGTGTGTGTATTATATGATTGCATAGGCAGGCAGCTACTTATAATGCATGTGTGTGTGTATTATATGATGCATAGGCAGGCAGCTACTTATAATGCATGTGTGTGTGTGTATTATATGATGCATAGGCAGGCAGCTACTTATAATGCATGTGTGTGTGTGTATTATATGATGCACAGGCAGGCAGCTACTTATAATGCTTGTGTGTGTGTATTATATGATGCATAGGCAGGCAGCTACTTATAATGCATGTGTGTGTGTGTATTATATGATGCATAGGCAGGCAGCTACTTATAATGCATGTGTGTGTGTGTATTATATGATTGCATAGGCAGGCAGCTACTTATAATGCATGTGTGTGTGTGTGTATTATATGATGCATAGGCAGGCGGCTACTTATAATGCATGTGTGTGTGTGTGTATTATATGATGCACAGGCAGGCAGCTACTTATAATGCATGTGTGTGTGTGTGTATTATATGATGCATAGGCAGGCAGCTACTTATAATGCATGTGTGTGTATTATATGATGCATAGGCAGGCGGCTACTTATAATGCATGTGTGTGTGTGTATTATATGATGCACAGGCAGGCAGCTACTTATAATGCATGTGTGTGTGTGTATTATATGATGCATAGGCAGGCGGCTACTTATAATGCATGTGTGTGTGTGTATATTATATGATGCATAGGCAGGTAGCTACTTATAATGCATGTGTGTGTGTGTATAATGCATGTGTGTGTGTGTATTATATGATGCATAGGCAGGCAGCTACTTATAATGCATGTGTGTGTGTATTATATGATGCACAGGCAGGCAGCTACTTATAATGCATGTGTGTGTGTGTATTATATGATGCACAGGCAGGCAGCTACTTATAATGCATGTGTGTGTGTGTATTATATGATGCACAGGCAGGCAGCTACTTATAATGCATGTGTGTGTGTATTATATGATGCATAGGCAGGCAGCTACTTATAATGCATGTGTGTGTGTGTATTATATGATGCACAGGCAGGCAGCTACTTATAATGCATGTGTGTGTGTGTATTATATGATGCATAGGCAGGCAGCTACTTATATAATGCATGTGTGTGTGTGTATTATATGATGCATAGGCAGGCAGCTACTTATAATGCATGTGTGTGTGTGTATTATATGATGCATAGGCAGGCAGCTACTTATAATGCATGTATGTGTGTGTGTATTATATGATGCATAGGCAGGCAGCTACTTATAATGCATGTGTATGTGTGTGTATTATATGATGCACAGGCAGGCAGCTACTTATAATGCATGTGTGTGTGTGTATTATATGATACACAGGCAGGCGGCTACTTATAATGCATGTGTGTGTGTGTATTATATGATGCACAAGCAGGCAGCTACTTATAATGCATGTGTGTGTGTGTATTATATGATGCACAGGCAGGCAGCTACTTATAATGCATGTGTGTGTGTATTATATGATGCACAGGCAGGCAGCTACTTATAATGCATGTGTGTGTGTGTATTATATGATGCATAGGCAGGCAGCTACTTATAATGCATGTGTGTGTGTGTGTATTATATGATGCATAGGCAGGCAGCTACTTATAATGCATGTGTGTGTGTGTATTATATGATGCATAGGCAGGCAGCTACTTATAATGCATGTGTGTGTGTGTATTATATGATGCACAGGCAGGCAGCTACTTATAATGCATGTGTGTGTGTATTATATGATGCATAGGTGTGTGTGTGTATTATATGATGCATAGGTGTGTATTATATGATGGTAGCTACTTATAATGCATGTGTGTGTGCATTATATGATGCATAGGCAGTATACACGTGACTCAGGGTGGCTTAGGGTGCACAACCAACCAGCAGTCTACACGTGACTCAGGGAGGCTTAGGGTGCACTACCAACCAGCAGTATGCACGGGACTCAGGGTGGCTCAGTGGAGAAGAACCTGTGGCAGTGTGTATACTGCTACATGTCATGCCGTAACCACACTACATGCCATCATGTCATACCATAACCACACTACATGCCGTCATGTCATGCCATAACCACACTACATGCCATCATGTCATACCATAACCACACTACATGCCGTCATGTCATGCCATAACCACACTACATGCCGTCATGTCATGCCATAACCACACTACATGCCGTCGTGTCATGCCATAACCACACTACATGCCGTCGTGTCATGCCATAACCACACTACATGCCGTCGTGTCATGCCATAACCACACTACATGCCATCATGTCATGCCATAACCACACTACATGCCATCATGTCATGCCATAACCACACTACATGCCATCATGTCATGCCATAACCACACTACATGCCGTCATGTCATGCCATAACCACACTACATGCCATCATGTCATGCCATAACCACACTACATGCCATCATGTCATGCCATAACCACACTACATGCCATCATGTCATGCCATAACCACACTACATGCCATCATGTCATACCATAACCACACTACATGCCATCATGTCATGCCATAACCACACTACATGCCATCATGTCATGCCATAACCACACTACATGCCGTCATGTCATGCCATAACCACACTACATGCCATCATGTCATGCCATAACCACACTACATGCCATCATGTCATGCCATAACCACACTACATGCCATCATGTCATGCCATAACCACACTACATGCCATCATGTCATACCATAACCACACTACATGCCATCATGTCATGCCATAACCACAATACATGCCATCATGTCATGCACTGCCAACAGTACACATCTCATGTAATGTCCCACCCACAATACACCTTTCATGTCATGTGCCACCCAGCCCATACATGAGCATTGGATGCACCTGTTGAAGTAGCCTCCTGATGCCATGGTAATCTCCCTCTACTATTGGTCTTGCTTCAAACTCCACCTGCACCTCCTAGGTAACACACAATATACAGGACATTAATACCCAATACCCAAACACCACTCAGTGAAATGACTTCCTAATATTCACGTAAGGCAACCGAGGGCATATTTTTGTTTTGCTTGCTCCTTAGTGCATGTTAGGGTGCATGAAGTGTCTTCCCAGTCTACACAGAAGCCAGACGCTTGTTTATGTGTGAGCTCACCATGTCTGAGTCAATCTTGCTGGAGGAGTTAGATTCACTGCAAGATTCCTCTGACTCATCCACAAAATCTACGTCTTCACTGCACCTGTCCATAGTCCTGACGTCCAGACACTCTTCCTCTAGCACATGCTCACTAATATCAGTGCAAATAGAGGTATCACCACTGGTCTTAAGCTTCTTAACAGTTTCCATACCAGTATCCACGTGGTTTTAAAAAAATCCGTATTCAAAAGCGTATGCGCAGGGTTAAAAAAAAAAGGCTAACGCCGTGCCGTATTTACTGTCTGCAGTCCCGTCTCAGCCCTTGATGTTTCAGTAGTCCCGAGAGAAAGGGACGTCTTTATGATAATGTTGAGCCTGTCAAGGCCATAGAGTGGCTCGCTCTTTTTTTAATATTTTTTTATGGAAAAAGTCAATAGCCAAGAGGCTAATATGAAGAGTAAAAATAAGTCAAGAAATACATGGAGGAATGTTTAAGTTGATTTATAGTTAAGTAGTTAAAAGTCTAAGTTATGATAAGGGATGTTGAATATAGTGCTTAAATTGTCCTAGAGCCTAGTAGTAGTAGGGGGAAATGAAACGTAAGCAGACTGAGTTCTGTATGAGATTAGCAGCCGATTACTGGGGTAGGGATCAGAGTTTGTAGCAGAGAGTTGATTGGCATGGTGCTAGAACAAATCTATGTTATTGTGAATAAGTATGAAGAAGTTTGGCATTACAGCGGCAAGAGGATAGAGATGGAAGATGAAGGTTAGTGAGAAGAGAAGAGAAGTGTAGTCCTAGCCCTAGCCCTAGCCCTAGCCCTAGCCCTAGCCCTAGCCCTAGCCCTAGCCCTAGCCGATTGTTTAATACATAATTTACATGCAAAGTATTGTATTCTCTCAAGATGAGAATAAAGATGGAATGATTGAGGGTCCCAGAGAAAAGAATAGTACTCCAGATGGGGATGGATAAGAAAACTGTAGAGGCGAAGAAGAGTAGAAGTGTCTGAATAGCAATAAAAATGATGGTAGAGAAGACCAAGTAAATTACGGGTCTTGGAAGAGATAAAAAAAATGTGTTTGTTCTAGGATAGAGATAAAGAAAAGAGGATTCACAGTATTTGAACTCAGTCGCTAACTGAATTGGAAAACCAGAGATACACAGAGGTGACAGAGACTTAGTAAGAAGAGATTGAAATAAGCATGTATTTTGACTTCATTAGATTAAGTGTGAGAGGTTGGGAAGCAAGCCAGGCAGAGATACAATTTAGGTCTTTCTGAAAGAGAGAAAAATCAGAATGAGAATTGATGGGGCAAAAAAGAAAGATATCATCGGCGTAGAGAATAAGCTTAGATGAGACAAACAAAGGCACGTTACACACTCCATTGATATAAATTATAAAGAGGAGAGGATCTATTATAAATCTCTGAAGGACACAGAAGATACAGGGGCAGGTGAGGAGATGGTAGCGGTGATGATTGTTGCAAATGTGCTGAAAGATAGGAGTGAAGCCAGTTTATGAGGTAAGGAGGGAAGTGCAGGAAGGAAAGAAGATCAATTAACGCTTTGAGAGGAACAGAATCTAAGGCCTTTTTGAGATTCAGAAAACAAGTACCAACCAGTTTGAAGGTGAGAGTAAAAGGACTGCTTGACTAAGAGAAGGGCTGAAGAAGTGGATCAATGGGGAAGAAAACCAAATTGAGAAGAAGAGATAATATTGTGTTCAATATAGAATTTGTAAAGGAGAGAGTGAACATGCTTTTCAAGCAGCTTGCTAACTATAGAGAGTAAGGAAATGGGCTGGTAGTTAGAGGGATTGTCAAGATTAGATGAACATTTGGGGATGGGAACAATGAAGGAATTTTTCCCATCAACTGGAAGACATCCTTGAGACAAGGTTAAGTTAAAGATATACATATGTAAGGGGTGCAACTATGGATAGGCGATCAAATCTGGGCCAGAGGCTGGGAAGAAGATAAACGAGAAATCAGGCCAATAACCTCAGATTCAGCACAGAGAGTGTCAGGAGGACAGGATGGTTGGGAAGTCTGGAAAGG